>CM043731.1:20435935-20644265 GCA_023968675.1 Taenia pisiformis | reverse complement strand
TGCATAACATTGGGGATGTCATGCGATAAAAATTCAAGCTTTAGAGACCGGAAGAACTTTAGTTATTTAATTAAACTTGTTTGAGATTGCTCGTGGTTTCTGTTAAGAATGTTGTTTGAATCTGGACCGTCGGTTTTGTAATTTTGAGGTGGTAGCTATCAGCAGTGTTGGTGTTGGTGGTAAGCAAACGTATTATATCGATTTGATGCGGTAATTGTTTTAGGGTGCAGTGGTGGGTATCACTATGCAACCTCTCAAATACGGTGAATGATTTATATTCGATTTGGTCTTGCTAACTGTTCACTTTCGTCGTTGTTTAGCGACTAATAGTAAGGGGAGCATCAAGTCACCGAAGAGGAGGCTCAGTTGATGACTGCACTGACACGCACTGAACTGTAGCGCATGCCTTTTTTAAATTAAAACATGTGCATTAAATGCATAGGATGACCTGCATTTTGCATTTGTCTGAGGTGAGGCAATTCTTAAAAAACGCAGATTCTCTTCATTTTCAAGGTGATTGGCGGCAACGTCGTCTTCCTTTTTATTAGAACATGCGTTTCGTCGCAATATCAGGGAAGACAGAGCTTCTCCAACGAAGAGCTCTATTTATCAAAAATGGACATTCTATTGAAGCTGCCGAGGGCGACTGCATGACAACCGGCCTGAAGGTCTTCATATGCCTGGAAAGCATCTCGCTTCACCGAAGCGCAATTCCGTGGGCATGGGATGCTACTTCACTTGTAAACCAGGTAAGAATGAGCCAATTGGAAATCATGTGCGCCTTGTTGAATCGTGCTTCTGCCAGTTTTACTCCAGAATGAGTTTGGGCTGGCACTGATGGGTTTTACTGCTTAAGAGACGATTGACACCGGCGTTCATGTTTTGCACATGTGGAGTGCACGTTGTTTAAAAAACATCTTTTTTTTCATTCAATTGGTAGGTTGAAACGCATGTTAAAGAATTGGGCATAATTTTGAAATACACGACCTCATTTCTGCCAATCGGGTGACAATCTGCATAGCTGACCTTAAATAACTGCTAGGGAAGTGCAGAGCAAAAATTGAGTTGGCTCGGAAAGCTCCATTGATGGGTGGTCGCATGAGGCTCGCTGAGGAGGGAAGGGCTGCGTGTTACCTTGTTTGGTGACTTCTGGCTTGACTGCTGTTTCCTGGGCATCCATGTTGCCTTAGTCGGCAATGCCATTGTTCTGCTTGATGAGGCAGGCAATTCGTGAAGAGTTTATGCATTTCCAAACTTTGTGATTAGTGCTGACGCACTAAAAATGCTTAGATGGTGATGCTAGTTCTCATGGGCGGATTAGTAAATATTGAGGAGGCTTGTAGATTCGGTCACATCTATGGTGGCCAGTGGCACATTAAAATGGTGACAATGTGTGAATGTCCTCATTGTCAGCACTTGGGTGGTATTACCCTGATGCGGTTGGTTCATCATCAGGTATGCTCAAGTTATTGGTTGTAAGGTTGGCGCTGGTTTCTCAGGAATGTAAGCACAAGTGGATTACAGCTTTGGGTGGCTGATAGATACAGGATGCTGCTAATTGCTATTGAGTAGCTTATGGAAATCGCTTTGGTATTCCAAATTGGAAACATGGTACTGAAATGGAAATCAGTAGCTGATCATTTGTAAAAAATAGTTTTCGCTATCGAAGTCGGTCTAGATTTACTTAGTCTGTGATGAGGTGAATTAATCTTAAGGCCTGTTTGAACCGACTGGTAAGAGGGTTAGAGTTGGTTTATGAGGTATTTGAACTTAATGGTACCACAGCCGTAGTCGGTAAAAGGATTTGTAAGTTCATAATTGCCGTGATACCAATGCTACACTAGCCGTGCATTTGGTTCTGAGTCTCGGCAAAACACCCATAAATATAATTCCTTTAGTTCGCAGCATGAAGTTACTTTGCGTGATTGGATCTGTTGGTGGTGTTGCTTAGCTTACGAGCATTGGCACATTTTTTATAATTTCCCTCATTTAGTGGAAAAATTGGGGCGTTCTCCAGGGCACTGATGCACACATAACTTTTTGCCACCGTACCAGGATTCATGAGGGCATTTCCCCTTCTGCAAAAAGATGGGTTGCACTGTTTGTGTAATTATTTGCCTTCAGTTGTGATACGTGATTCAGCATCAACTCAAAATCAAACCGAAGTGGGAAATAGTGATGCTTCGTTAATATTCTCGGCCCTGTTGCCAGTATGTAGTCGTGGCTAGTGTCAATTGCAATTCACACCATCAAGCACTGTCATAGCAGCCGGACTAAGGAAGACGCTTGTGCGGTAAAATTGTGTTTATTATGGCTGTCATGATGGTGGAATCCTCCGCTCCACCTGTTAAGCATGGCAAGTACTGTCAACTGTTTGCTTGTGGAAACTCATCGATGAACTTTTATGAGTTGTTGGGGATGGATGAGTAAGGGCGAATAATGTGGATTAATTTTATGCAATAAATTGAACAAAGTAATAGAATGTGTGAATTATGGGATCTTTCTATCAGGCCGACTCGATTTTATGTGCTGCTCTTGTCTTCCTCGCTGAGTTCACTCTCCACGGCAGCTGTTTTATCAACTCACTCATAATTATAACTATAGTAATAGACGCTTTGAAACGAGCGTTTGAACTTGTCATTCCATGTGGAGGGACATGAAGATGCGGCTAATTGCTCTCTTCCCATCAATTGCAGTAATTATAGCGCAAATAAGTAATGGGGTTGCCTTTGGGCTGTTGCAGAATACTCTTGATTTGGAGCGGACGAGACATTTCCGTTGCACAAATGCCTTACTTCTGTGCGTTTAGACGGTCAAAATCAAAAACCCAATGGATGCACCCAAAAATGAACGATGCATTAAAGTGTCTGGCTCTGTGAAGGTGGCGTTGATGATGAATGGATTGCTGTTTAGTGGCGCATGAGCTGAGGTGCCAAAATTTGAGGCACTACGTCACGAGCGGTACTCGATCGCGATTTTTAGAATTGCAAGACAAACACATTTGGTCAGACAATGCTATTGTTTCTAGTGAATGGCAGCGGACAGGCGCATTTCCTTGCCATTGTGATTGATGCTGACGGAAGGCACATTACTTCGATGATAAAACATGTTCCTTTGGAAGGATTAGTATGTGTTTGAAAAGGTGTGCAGATTTGGTGCAATTACAACAAGAAAAATTGAGCTATAGTTGGAGGTGGGCGGAAATTCATGCTTGCCGTCATTTCTGCACACGTTGCCAGTGTTGTCGCAGTGCTTTTGCTCCCCACCCTAATAAATCTATTTCAACAAACTTTAATGCTCACTTCAAATAATTGCTTTATGCTGCCTCAGCACTAAATTATTTTCAGTAAGCTACATGCTTTCCGTTCAGTTAATGGAATGCCTCAGTTTTCGGCGTGCCTAGTTGGGAGGACGTAAAAGCATACACTGCGGTCGCGTGCAGCAACGGAACTAGTCAAATTGATTTTGCGCAAATCCTGAGGCTACCGGAGGCTCTGATTCCTTGAGTCGGTTCACCGGGACAAGGGTGAGTGTGTTATTTCTCTGACACCGACCTCCTTTCAGATTCCTCTTAGACTTCTAAGACATTATTCTCACCACGCTGGACGGGGCTGCCTTTAATGTGTAGGAGGCATTTGTGACGCGTTCTGCAGCTCTAAATTAGTGCTAGCAAAGTGATAATAAGGCAAGTAAAGGATGATTGGCTTTTCCAAGTTATGAGGCAGGTTCGACTTGAGATTGTGATTAGGCGGTCAAGGCGACTGCAGGAGCCTTATTGTTTAAACAGGCAGACACCAGTTGTAACGCTTAGGCTAAACGCTTATCTTAACTGATGTAAGAACCTTCTTTTGGTAGCATTAACCAGAAAGTTGGTTTGGTTTGCCAAATTACCTTTGCATGTGGTCGCACTGCCACCGGAGGCTTATTGAATTCAGGCAAGTTAGTGGCATGTATTTCGGTTTCAAGGGAAGGCATCAAGTCTACACATGCGATTGTAGGGTATTTGGAGGCAGTGCTTTGCGACTTGATCTTGTTTTAATTGCCACTCCTAGAAATGTGGTCTTTTGTCATTGCCGGGTGTTCGACATGGTTTCGAACCAGCAGTCAGAATCCTACCATTTGTGAAAAGCAGTTTTTATTGCTCTTGTGTACGCAGACTTCGGTAGACTCGTTTTGTTACATTTAAAAAAAAAAAAAAAAAACTTTACTTTGGGACAATTTCTTAATTATGGCACTGCCTACATGCCTACGGCGCCTCCGCAACAGTCGGAAGATGTGGGATCCAGTTCCTAGAACCTGAACACACATCTATGGTGGCTGTAACAACTAAAAATCGTGTCAATGTGTAAATGTCATCACTCTGGTGTTATTTTCTTCAAAAGGTTGAGTATTTAAGAGCAAATTGGACTCCACCTTAGTGGCGGAATGGACGCAAGTTGCTACTAACTGTTACTAAGTAGTATACATAGGTAAGTATGCAAAGCGCCCATGATTTAAGATGGTGGGAAGCCTATCTCCCCTTGCGAAGTAGTTCGATGCTCCCTTTCCATCTGGGCGTGTACTCTGCACAACTTATAAATAGGTGCCGAAATCAGAGCCCTTGATAGCTAAGCGGTTGAAACACTGAACCCCAAGTAGCTAGACACTGGTTCGATGGCCAATTTCAGGGTTTAGATTTCATACTTCGTATTAGTACTCTGCATCACTTCCTTTTATGATGACGTGTTAAGTAATTATTAGGGGTCTCGCCTTCGCCTGCGAGCTTCCTTTGGCTTCTCAGCAAAAGGGTAAAGAGATTAGTTTCGTTGAATTTGAATATTTCCTTTAAACAGTGTGGATCCGTCAATCTCGACTCCCTAAAAGCCGTCATGGTAACGAAGGTGCGGCAGTCGTTTGCTTCCTTTTAACCATTCTTTGTCAATTACCAGTTGGTATGACCGCATTTGAGCTAGGCGTATTGCCTGACTCTCTTCCTCGCCTCTTACTGCGCTTAGACACGTGGGAATGTATTTTCCCGTATTATAAGACTACTGTTTCCACTCCATTTTGTTTTATATTTATGTAGCACTTAGATCGTTTTGACGATCAGTTTCGATTCTGGTCACCCTCTGGCCTCGTTGTTATGGACTTTAGCATTTAGCCTCCTTTTGCCTTCAGAGAATACCAGGGCGCTATATTTGGGAAGTTTAACTAGATAGTCTGTTGAAAATTCCGTTTCGCAGGCAATAGGCGAACGGTGTTGAGTTTTTTGAGCTTTACTTAGTATTACCATAAGACCGTGCGTTGCCAAAGGCATTGATGCGCAAATGCTTTACTTTCTGTCAAAATCGTCTAATAGTTTGGTTCATGTTGCCTTTTAGCTGTACGCTGTCATTAATTTTGTTGTTAAGTTTTGGAGTCTAGGATACTTATACGGCATAAATCTGATGTCATCAACTTAGCTGTCTACCAAAAGTGCAAGGAATCGTTCGATAAGATAAAGTCATGGCACTACAACCGATGACTTAGATAAGGTTTAGTCAGAGTAGCATTTTGTTAAGCTGTCATTGGAATGTTCGCTGCAAGAGAGTGCCTGGAATGCGTCATAGTACAAGCAAAAGGCGATGAATGCAATTCAGACCTGCAGTTGGCAACGGGCATCCATCTTTGGATTCGTAGATTAGGCCATGTTTGAGAAAAATGGGGCTGCTAGGTCCTAGCCTATGCCAGGACGAGGAACGAACAGCAAATATGTACAAATTTATGTTTGATATTAACTAATGTATATAGTGGTGATAGATTTTGCCCAAAAAGAGCCATAGATCTCATCCACTTGTTCAGGTGTTTTCAATGAATTGCTTCCGTTTTGGTTGGCAATGTCACTGCACTCTTTTGACTATTTTTTTGGCCTGACTCGTTTTAGATGGTTTCCGGCTAGCATTTTGGAAATTTTTACAAACGGTCCATCATCACCATCCGATCTATGCCATGTTGTTAAGGTTTGTTAAAAATTGGGCCTGTGGAACTATTCTTATGCTTGGTATATTTGTTTCGCTCTTTCTGCTCTATTCCACATGTGCTCATTCTGTGGGACTTCGCCATGAATCATTTTATTTGCAATTGCGTGCGCAATTACATTACTTTGCACTACTGGGCCTTCGATCACAATCAAAGGTTGGATGATTAAGGTTTATGGAGTCGTCTTCATTGTTACCTCGCTGACGGAGATCGGCTTAGCCTTTGATGTCATTTCATTTGCTTACCTGATGCCCGGTTTTGTGATTGCTGCGTTCGTAACTATCGAATCTCTCACCTTCGATCTGGTAAGATAATTGTTTAAGGGTGTGCTGGTAGGAGTTCAGCTATTTTGTGAATGCTTAATGTCTGATTTGGCCTGTTTTGGTTGTCTTTCAGAGACTAATAGTGGGGAGAGCACGAGTATGAATCCGACGAAGAGTTGGCACAGTTGAATGCTGCATCTCCTTTTAGCCATGAAATGGCTGTTCACATTTCCAGTTCATCCGTTTGGGTAACAGCGACGGGGGAAGTCCAGCCACATCATCCGGCATGTTCGCAGTCACGGCAACAATCCCAACCCCGAAGTGTTCATGGTTCCTTCGGTTTCGATGCATTGGAGCATTGCTCGAGAGGCTAGCCACACTGCGTGGGTGCCATTTAGTATTTCTACTTTGATTAAACTTCCTTTCAACTCGTTTTTTTGCATTTCTTTCCAGTAATGCTGTGTTGTTATTTCCTCCCTCTACAATCGCTCTGTCTGGTAGAATTATCAGAAAGTGACTAATAATTTTCGCATCACTTCAAATTCGTTTGGCTTCTTATAAGGACATTTTTGGCATTCTGTGCGATATTTCATCCTTTTTGGGGCTCTGCAGAGATGTTAACGTGTTGTTTGATTGCACTTCAAATTCACAGTGTTTGTCTTAACTTCATGAGCATGCCTCATTTTTGATTGTGTAAGTTTTGCAGTTGGCTGCAAGGATTGGTTAGGAGTTCGTGTTTTCCGCGCCAAGATTGTCAGTTGCGATGCTTAATAAAATTCATGGAAATCCTCCACAGCTGGTGTTTTTTTTTAATTTTCTTCACCTCCACTTTTTGCTCGAGCAGCGCAAGTTGACCAACAGAGGTGTGTTGGTCTACAAGTTGTTCTCATATATTAGCACGATGACCTTCATCAGTGGTACGAATACGGATGCCAATAATGAGGACTAGGTAGCTGAATCCATCTTAGCCCGACCTGGATGGTAAATTCTGTCTGTGTAACTCTTGATTCTGGTGGCGTATTCTTCAGCATAAGCATTATCTTTATCCCTGGGGCTAGATACTAGGCAATGCTCTGGTCTGCATGGCCTTTTGACTTCAGAGGGGTCCCGGGGTACCTCATTAACAGCAAAGAAAAATGCACTCGATCTTGAATGCGAGTCCTACTTTAAGTTGTCGGCTTCTGTCCCGCCTCTCGCTAATTTGGTTTTTTAGCGATTACTTCGCGGCGATTCACAAGCTCCTCGATGAAACACTGAAATTCCTCAAATTCGTTGGCTACCAATTGAGTAGGGCATAAAATTGGAGTGATGCTTGAATTGATGTTTGCAGTTGTTCTCACGACAACAAAACGGTCTTCTGGGTACTCAAAGGAATGGCTTTGAAAGTTATTGCAGGCTTTTAGGCATCACGATTAGATCATCAAAATGTTTTGACACGTACATCTGCAAGCACAGTGCATCGATCGTAAGATTTTCATTTGTTTGTAAAGAAAATGCTTAAGGTGTTGAAAAGGCTAAACAACTGTTAGCCTATTCAATTCCGCCTTTGGCAGGCATGGACATTTAGTCCTACTTCCGACGATGTCATTGAGTCCGATGTGTGGTGACAGATCAGCATTTGGCACTAACGCACAGTACAAGCTCACTTCACCCACTTCGGTGTAATTCGCGTCATATCCAATCCAGCGATTAGTCTTAACAGAGTCTTCGTTATTGTCTGTGTTGAAGTTGGTGCACTGCCCAACCAGTGCTGCCATTGATGCCAACAAAAATTTATTGTTTTTATGATGATAGGAGCACGTTAAGGCCATTTAGGTATTAGCTCTTCCCTCGACGATCCAAATGGGCAATGAATGACCAGGCAGTTGGGGATTCTGCCTCAAAAGAGGCTTCAGAGTGCAATCTACGGTGCTGCTCTGCTAAGCGTCGATTTGCCGATTGGAAGGGTTGCATCGCGATGATTGGAACTGTTGGGATACAATTTGTTTTGCTTCTGTAGGCACTAGGATATTATTTAAGGTCAACTCGTTTGTTTGCGTGGTGAGTAGTGATAAACTGGATGAGTGGATGGATGGAACTGTGAGTTATACCGAATGACGACACCTAAAATCACCTGACAGAGTCTGTCGACCCTTTCTCTCTCTGTTCACGAGGTACACATACCATCCTGCCAGCACAGCTATGTTGTTGAAGTGCATTTGTTGGTGCTGGTTGATGATCTGTACCAAATGAGATGGCGCGCTGCTTAGCGATGCATTTTAACTTCTTGAAATTGTTCTGGTGGGCTAAAAATGCATTCGTCAGTGCCGAAACCGACCGCAGTGGAGGCTTGGAGGTTATATTTGCCAAATGACAGCAGTGCGTTATCAGGTTCGTGCCACTGTTTACATGACTGTTTGGCTACTTTACTTCTCTGCTTTCGTGAACCAGGCCTCTTCTCTTCTGTACGATTTGGCATTGCACCTGTGTAGATTTTGCGGTCACCAGGCAGAGATGACATTAGGATCAGGGAGTAGAGAAGTAAATTCCTTTAGATTGAGATTCCGTTCTTTGCAGAGACTTGTAGTTTGCTCTGATATGTGGATTGGAACTACAAAGATTGGGTGTTATTGTGTTACCTTTAAGGGGGTCTTTGTTTGCGTTAAAACTGAAATATTCAGACTAAATTGTGCTAAAGTGCCAAGCCCACCAAGAATGGGAGACTGGGCTAATTGTTGCGGGTTTAATCAAATTACCTCAAATTGACCGCAGTGGCAGCATCTCTAACAGGTAAACATTTAGGCTCGAAGTAGGGATGCTCGGGACATTAAATCGGTATTAATGTTCAGGCATAACCGTTCTGGCTGCCATAAAAAGGCTGTACATAGTAGACCCAAGGAAGTGCTTAAATTGGGCTCCATTGGGGTCGCGGCCCCACCACTTTTGATGAGGAATTCAGAAGTGATTTAGCTGCTGTAGAAGAGCCATTGACCCGTTCGGGTGGGAAGAGGCGACCGATTGAATGGTGAGGTGTAATATAATGCGAAATTGGCACAAGTAGTAGGTAAGGCTGGATGGATGACGTGTCATCTAGCTATTGGCGCTCCACCTGATGCTACGAGCTTCTTCCCATTCAAAGCGCTTAAGAGAGTTGGATCAACCTCACTGCAAAAGTCTAAAGAGACTATTTTGGCTGAATTTGAGTTCCTTCCATAAACAAGATGGCTACGTCGATCTCGGCAGTGCAGATGCCGCCATAGCAGGAGTAATGCGACAGTTGCTTGCCCCATTCACCTCTTCCCTGTTAGTTGGTAGTTGCTGTGGGTCTGTTTTGCGTTGCCTGACCGTCCTATTTGCCGATTACTGTGCTTCGACACGTGCGGGTGTATTCTGTGTACATTATGAGGCCACCATTTCCACTCAATTTTGCTTTGCATTCGTGTCTCATCTTGAGTGTTTTGGCGATAAATTGCGGATCCAGTCACGTATTGGTTGTATTGCCCCAGCCGTGTGGGCTATTCTTCGTGCCATATTGGCAGCTTCATTCCTTCGATTCCTTCAAAATGCAGGTACATCTCGTCTTAGAGTTCCGAAAATTTGCCTCCGGAGGGTCGGCCGGGTCCATAATGGGGCAATCAACTGTACTGTCAGTCAACAGGCTGCATTTCTAAGGCATTGGGGGGAAGTTCAAAGCTTCAGTCAGAATTAACATTGAACTCAGGATCGCTGAAGGCATTGAGAGTGTGTTGTTCTTCATTCGTATGAACTCAATCCGTTGCTTGGCCCCCGGCTCACGTTAATTTTTGGATAGTGGTCGGGAGTCTGCGAGGCATATAAAGCATATCTTTGATGCCATCTGTTTAGTTCTCAACATAAGGCGCACGAGTTCATCTCACAAACAAGGTTCATGGCATTTCATTCAAAAGCTTTGATGAAGTTTACTCACCATACCAAGGGGGTGTTTTGTGTAATGGAGTAACTGAAATGCCTTTTAACACCAGCGAAGGCTGAACAATGCTATTAATGCCTACCGTTTGCTATTTAGATCCGTTTATTTGCTATAAAAGGCGCGAACATTTGCAAGAGTTTCGGACTGGCAGGCACTAGCCTATGTTAAGTCGGGCTCAAAATAGCGAAGTATTTCAAGTCTACGCTTAATATCAACGAATTCATATGAGCAGTGGTGGATTGTGCACAGAGACCATTAATCTATTACATTTAAACAGGTGCTTTAGATGAATAGCACAACATGCAGCTTGAAAAGAAAAAAAGGCGTCCAAACTTGAGTATAAATTGTATCTGTATGTTTCAAGCCATAAGCTAACCATTGTGCAAACTAAAACGGGTCTTCATTTGAAGCAATTTACTCGACGCACTCAATGTCACAAGCGGTAACTACTTTCATTTCATTGGCATCTTGAATGCGTTGTCAGACTATAATTTTATGATCAATGGCAAAGGTGGATTGTGCAATTTTAGGGCGCAATTTGATAACTAAGGATTACTTTGCGTGAAGCCATATTTGGGTGGAAATTGTACAGCAATGAAACACGTTTGGCCACGGGTTAAAGCCTTAGCATGGGCGCCTTAGCGACAGATGCGGAATAGGAGTTCTGCAGTCAGCATTACTTCGCACATAACTCAGGTAAGAACAAATTGCCTTTCGTGCTTTCCAATCAAGGCTCGTTTGCAGAAATTTGCAATGATTGTTTGCTTACGAACTAGACGTCACTTCTTATGTTAGGCTTTCCATTTTTTAGGCTTATCAACTTGGAATACGGAAGTGGCTTAAATGTCTCCACCTCTGGGCTCTGTTTGAAAGTGTAAATCAATTCCAGTTATTTAACAGCTGCATAATTATGCTTTGAAAACAATTGCTCTATGCGAGAGCTGCTTACCGCGTTCAGCAGCAGAGAGAGAACTTGGGTACTACTAGGTTTTGACTTGTGACATTGGCCGATGCGTGCATAGAGCAGCACCTATGCTGAGTAATGGCAAACTAATCTGGGCTCTCTGTATCTTTCATGGATTCAAAACTGATGCAAATTTATTTCTTACTTGTGGCTTGTTACATGATCGGAAATAGCAATCTTCCGCAAAATCACATATCCTTTCCATGCAACAATATATAGAGTGTGTTGTAGTACAAATATCAGGTGTGCGTGTTTGTTACTCTGATAGGGATTAATTAAGAATAAGTGCCGAACGTTATGGTGCCTCCGCCTCAATGCGGTCTAGTTAAAGTGGAGGATATTGGTATTCAGGAATGACCACTGTGCGATGCGGATGATGAGGAAACTTAGGCTCATGGCTGCTAGCTATTTACTCGGATTTGTCCGCCATTGCTTACAAACTTGATCAGCTCTGTCCCATCTCTAGCGGCAGTGATGCCCCTCATGTTGTCAACACAGGGCAGACATTGCTACTTACAAGATCCTTTCTGGAGAAAAGAAGCTTGCACATGAATGGGAACGCAGTAATTACTAGCTGCGGTTTTCGTACCTACCAGTCAAAAAGAAGCTTTGCCTAAATCCAAGGGCATCTTAGTTGGCACCAATGGGTGCGTTTAAGCAGTCGGGTTTGCTCTGCGACTAGATCAGATTCAGCTAGATAGCCAGATGCATGATATACCTAAAAAAGGCGTTTGGAAAGGATGAAAATTCTCGTATCGTCCTTTTAATCCTAAGTTATTTGAAAATTAAATTTAGCTGCCAATATTTCTCATTTTACAAAGGCACAAGTCAGGTGTGGCCGAAGTGTTGTGCCCATGCTTCGGCAGTGGGAACAAGACTACTTTTGGCATAGAGACGATGTCTTTTTTTATTCAGATTGTTTCGAAGTATTTTAGAGCAAAGAATCAGCAACTTGCCTCCTTTTTTGGCTAAGCTTATAAGCAATGTTAATAAATGCTTGCAAAATGCAGAAAAAAGGAGAGCAAACAAGCCCATTTTTTCCTCGTGCATATCTTATTAAGCGGAGGCGGCTTTCAGGTCACTAATAAATTCAACCGAATCACCAATTTTACCCGTCTAACCCACTCAGTACAACTGCTCGTACGAATCAGACCCGATAATGCCTTTGCAAAAGGCGTAGAGGAGCTCTAGTCTGTGCTATTTATGCCGATCTTCACTTAAATGCATCTTCACTGAGGGTCTCCTTGGACTTTACTGTGCTCACTAAACTCAAGAACTGCATGCCCCATAATTTTTTTACCTTGTTTCCCTCTATGCACTAAAGCGCACTTGCGGATATGCGCAATGCTTTGTTCTTCCTGCTCCTTTACCTATCCTAGCCTTCTCCCAGTTTTCCTTCATGCTATGCAAAATTCTCTGCCACCTCAACCACCTACCTCATTGGATGATAGCAGTCGCTTTGTGAGTTCGTCTTTATCCCTTCACTAGTCATTGCATTAATTGAGAATGTCCTAATGTAGAGAAGGGCTTGTGAAGAGAAAAAGAGAAGCTCACGAAGAGGTAATTGCCATTTAACAAGGTAGGTGGATGAGGTGGCAGAGAATTGATTATGGGTACGAAGGGATGTTGAGAGAAGACAAGGTTACAAAAAGGAGAGAGACGTTCATGCGTCATGAAAGCAAATGAAAAGGACAAAAAATGCGTTTCCATTGTGTAAAGATTGATGTATGGGGTAAACGCGGTGACAAATGATGAGACATACCGCGCCTGAGAGGCTGGTGAGGGTGGAAAAGGCAAAGAAGACATTCACTGAAGATGTACTAAAGCGGTGATTGACAAAACAGCCGTAGACTAAAACGCTTTTCTACGCTCATTTGGGAGACATCATCGGATCTTATTCATACTCGCAGTTTGATCCTCATATCACTTTGAACTGAGTTGTATCGACTATATTTGGCCAGTAAACTTGGTGCTTTTGTTGAGTTTAATGATGCTGTAGAAGACGCCTCTCGTGCTGTGGCAACGTGTGCTGATCGGCCCGTGGTAACTCAAGCCTGTTGTGCATTTCACAGAGTAAAAATGGACTCTTGAAGTAGCACAAATCACTAATGAGCTACTGGGGAGTAATAAGGAGAAGAGCAGGATCATGACTCTGGAAAGAAAAGCACTTAATCTGCCCGTTAGTACAAACGCAATAAATAACGATGCGAAGAGGAGAGTAAGAGATGCTGACTAAAGTGGGTAGAGGTAAGTAGGCGAAAATTGTACCCAATAAGATGGATTTTCGGAGCAGAGCCTTCACTAGCAGACCTGATTTCTGCAAGCTTTAGCAGACCAAGCATTCGGAACTGGTTGATGGTCATGCATTTGGGCGTGTTGATGATGCAGCTGATTTGGGCTCAGATTTGCAAAGCGTCTGTTAGTTGTTATGCTCCTTGACGCGTCGCATTACCAACACGAAGTGGTGAACGTGGATGGATACCTGGTGGTCAGTGATGTTCGACGCCAAACGCAATCCCTGTTTTCGCAGATACGAAACCAGTGTGGTCAATTATGGGGATGTCTGTAAAATTAGCAAGGCTCTTAATCAAACGCCTCCCAGGGATTTAAGCTAATTGTGGGGCTGTGCTAGAGTGGAAGACTAAGCTCACGTTTCATCGAGCGGATATAGCAAGAAAAGGGTGGTTAAAAGTTATTAATTGAGGTTTTGGCATAATGTCAGCCCTAGGTGTAGAATTTTTCTTTATTCAATAACATCGTCTCCCATTTACGATTCCAATATTCATATCCAAGCTGCGCTGCTCGATTTGTGCCTGGCTGAATCAAACGCGTTTTGTTCCATGGAGTGATGAGGGTAGAATTGCGAAAATCCATGCTGACATCAGCCCAGCAATTGTTTCCCCTGATATCGCTCTTCGTTGCGGTGCAATTAACCTCTGTTCAATAGAGGCTAATTACGTTGGTAAAATAAAAGCATTGGTAATGCTTGACTTAGGTGGTACAACAAGAGGCAATCGCTCCTCTCTGCTTCTCCTACACATAATGGGTACCTTATTCACTATTACGCAATAGATGCTGGTGGTCTGGCGTCTTTGTTAAACCATTGCAACACTAAAATACGTGCCGTTTGCAGGAGGTATTGCATATGCATAAGGGACCGCTATTTTTCCTTGCTTAGTAGTGCCCCAGCGCAAAACTTTTAGTAGAACAAAGGCAGACATCGTCGGTGTGTTTGGTGGCTTGCATTATGAAAGCACTTTTAGCATTCCGCCCGTTACTTTTACCTGTCGCAACTCAACGCAACTGGATGCCAAGGGCGCCTGATTGGTCGCTTGCCAACAAACTACCATAACACAATCATGGAACTTACTACCTTGAGGTTGCTATGTTTTTGTGGGACTGAATAAATCTGAACGATGGTCCAAAAATGACCGATGGAAAAAAATCCGTCATGAGGCAAGTCCGGAGCATTTGTGGTTACATAGCAGTAATGGAGAGAAATGCGCGTGTCTGCAATCCCCACCATTCAAATTCACCACTTTGCTACCAGCATCGCGAGTTCTAGGCTGAACGATAAGGGCAGGTAGTCAGAGCAAGTGGAAAGCTGCAGGAGTCTAATCGAAACAATGGTGAAAAAATGCAGTCGTGTGCTTGGGGATCAGCCTTTCTGAATTATGCGAAGCGGCTCGTTCAAATCCAAGCCTCATTAATGTGCAGGAAGTTCATTGCATTCCGTTTCCTCCAAAACCACAAAAATCTCCCACTCATTGCTCTCCATTTCAAAATGCGCCTTTGCGTTACGTGCATGCAGCCCTCCAACACGACTTCACATGAGTGGATTTGCCTGGAGCAAGAAATCCACCACAATCGACAATTGGAATGGTAATTTACACTTTATTTACGCGGCAGGAGAGTCACTCTAGGTTGTCGACCAGGCTCGGAAGGCATCAAGAGGACGACGAGGACAACAATAAACAGCACTTACCATCAGCCACTTGATGAGATGCATTGACCTCAAATGATCACTTTGTCACCTGCTTTCGGGGGAGTAGTTTGAGGAGATCGTTAAGCGTAAATGCTGTTTTCCTCCCTCCGCGTCTGATCGCCCCGCTTTGGCCCCAAATGCAACATGAGCATGGACAGTTTGAATAGCTGGGCAGCTGCAAAGGCGAATGATGTCCCCTGCTTAGCATGCGCAAATCTTTTGCATAACGGCATAGTAATGGATAAATCCCACTTACCTTATTTGATTTCACTGACTTCCTCAAGTTAATCCTAAAGCGATCCGGCTTATTATTTCAGGCTTCTAAATTACATAAAGGATGCCAGTTTCGTAAACAAATAATGTTTTTGGATACGTAAAACACATTTCCTGTGCATTAATTCTTGTAGCGAGTACTATTTTCGATCTCATAATGCAGAAACCGAACTATAAATGCTTACTTTGAACAAAACCCACTGCTTTGATCAGTGTTGGGCAATTATTAACAATGGATGCACGCTATCCAACACACTTCCTGTCGAAAAGAATCGTCGTGGGATGGGAAAAATGGCCCGGCGATGGGAGGATTTGAGGGTGGGGAAGGTGTGATACAGTCTCTGTAAGAGCATCCGAGTCAACGATTACATTTGCTGTGTGGAGTTCATTCACACTGATAATGATGGATACTCTAGAGAGCGGTTCTGGAGCCACATAATGCCTCACTAGTCACCCTCTGTGATGCATTCCAATGTGCTGCGCAGTGATCAGTTCTGGAAGCGAAGACCCTGGCACTTGGTTTCCTCTATTCGCCTTCCAGCAATCAAGTTCAATTTGGAAATCAGCTACATTGCTTCACACACGAATGTGCCCGAAATCTGCTTAGTTATTGCCAAGCAGAAAAAAATGCAAAAATCTGCGTCAACTGTTGTTGAGGTAGTCAGCCTGAAATGCTTAGCACAAAATTGCCATGAGTAAGCTCAAAGGGATGGAAGTGGTCGAACTCCACGGAAATGATGACAAACTGACACTTTGGCCACACACGGTGTCTAGTTAGAACTAGTAGACTCACATTAGAGGGCTTCTCGCGGCTTCAAGAACGGTCAGCGTCATATTGTAACCACCGAAGCATTTACATCGCGGAGCTGTCAACGACGTCTGTGCACAAGTGCTTGTACCAATTTAAAAGATGATTCCCATCCATCCCCGTGAAGGTGGATTCTTCCATTTTTGGCAATGGCTTTGAAGCATCCCCATTCTTGGCTGTCCTAAGAGTACCTGCTCAAGCGGTTTCGCACGACACAGATACTTAAAGCTCACGAAGGGAATTTGCATTTTCACTGATAAATACTACCACAAAAAAACATTGTTTATAAGCAAAAGGGCAAGCATCTTCATTCAATCGATTTTGTAGGAGTAAGTTGCCAAGATTCGTGCTGAATGGAGGGTAACTTGTGCTTTAATGACTTCAGTACTCGGTGGTTCCTGTGTGGCTTCCTGCTTTTCATCTGTGTGACTGCATTCGAGCTAGGGGAGCGGCAACGTGGACACCCGCATCACGTGAGTCAACATATTACAGTGGGGAGACGACCAGCAGTTATGTTCCATCCAGAATGGACCTAATATGAGTGGCACGCTGTCTGCACTGAATGTCGAGCAAGATGTAAATGAGTTCTAAAGTAGTGGCAATCACTGCCTGATGAGCGGGTCTGGGCTTCCCTACCGGCCTAAGGGATTAGCTACGACAACAAGCGTCATCCCTACCTAGTTATGCTACTGCACTAACTCATCCACTCACTTACTAAACTTAGCAAAGATATCGATGTAAGGAATATGTCTAGGAAGCCGAATTCAGGCAAATGAAGGGCTGATGCCATTAGGCAATGGCCATAGTAGTTTTATGAACATTCTATGAAGGTATTTGGGTAAAAATCGCACAACCTGCCTATACATTAGGGCAACAGCTTTGCTCATAACCAAACCATGAAATCTCCAAAGCATCATTTGTCCATTTTTGTTTTCGTACCCTCAAAGCAGTCACGCAAGACGGCAGCGATTTGCAGTTCAATTAAATCAGTTAACAACCCTGCAAGTTTGGCCGGAGGGAGCATGTCTGTTCAAGCCCAATTAATATATTGTAAGCAAAAGAAGTAAGTGTCATTGGACTTCCCTCTTGCCTCGATTGCAGTTATCAGAGCTGCAGTTCAGCCATTCACCCCATTTCTGGCTGCAGCTTTGTTGCCATTGCCATCACCAGGCGTTGTGGTTATCGACTCCTCCGACGATGTCTTGACGTGCTCCCCTCGTTCTGCGAGGCCAGTGGCGGTGACTGTGCTGTTGGCATAGCCGGTGGAGAGGGCAAAGGTAACTGATTAGCCATTGGGGTTAGCAATGTGCCATTTGTTGAGGATGTCTCCAGTACCAGTGACCCTCGTTCCCTTTCGGACTCGATCACCCAAACCAAGGGTATAAAACATTGCAGCAATAATGAAATGCACCACTAAACAAAATCACGCAGGGCACAGCTTCATGAACTATCATTAGGCCAATACACTTGCTGCAGGTCAATGCAACTTATATTGCAAACTACGAGAGATGATAAAAGAAATGCAGCACTAACAGAACGACAAGGCACCTGTGCAAAATGTTGGAAGTCGGGCATTGGTGTGTACGAAATCGGCGGCTGGAGTACTAATGAAAAAAGAGTTGATGATGCAGACACATCGTGTGGTGGCATGCACAATTAAGAAGAGTTGGATAAAATCTCACCCTGTTCTCTTTCGGACTCGATCTATGATTTCACTGAGAGTTGGTGTTGAACTCGTCACCACTAAGCCGCTAAGCTCGTCATTTTACACTAGCCTTCTTTTAAAAGCACTAAGAGTGACGGCTACGCCAAGACCACAAACAATCAGCTCTTTGCAGAGCTTTGTCGGCCTTTGCAATAGCCCTACTGGTCTGAGCCCATGTTGGCATGACATTGACACTTTTGTACACTTGGCTGAATGCAGACCAACGTATCAACTTAGTTAACAATTTTAAAAGTAATCGTGAAGTGCAAGAATAAGTGGCTTCTTAACCCTCAACAATCAACAGAGCGCTCGTTGATGAAGGAAACACAGGAGACCAACTTACTAAAGCGTGCAAGGTTGACTCTAGCAGTGCGCAGCAGTGGAAATGCTTGCATTGAGAAGAGATCAAGAACTGAAGGATATTCAAAACCTAGCATTTTAAGGTTTCAGTCAAAGTACTGACTTTAAATTCTGTTAGACGCGAAAATGTGTCAACTAGGGTCACCCTGCACACTTAAGCAAATTGATTGGTGACGGATAGAAGGATTTGAGAAGGCCTGACTCGGTGTTTGTGCAGGTTGGCATAAACTGTTTGGTGGTAGCATGCACGCCCGAAAAAATGCCTAGGAGTGGCACCAAAGTGACATTGGAAAGGTGTGCTTGTTGGATCGCAGTCTCTCAGAACGAAGAAAGGAAGGAAGGACTCGGTGATCGCAAGTGTTGTAGCGGAGGCGCCATAACGATTCTCCCGGTTGACCCGCACATGAAGAAGTGGTTACAACACACGAACATTCCTGGCATTTGCCAGAAAAGATTGCCAAAAGCAGTCAGTGAATAATTACAAGTGAGCTGCAAGACTGTGGAAGTCTTAAACATACCATTTGTTTAGTCGTTGTTATACTTCGGAATAGGTAAAGGAAACGCCACAGTTTCATTCGGGCAACTGCTTGGTTATCGCGATTGACGTAGTCGCAGTGCAAATGCCGGAGGCAGCTTTTGCGCTGTAAACAAAGCCGCAAATATCAAGGTGCTTGTCGTGGGATGCCACCCACTCTCAGCGTCCAAGCCTTAGCCCCTCAAATGTTTCAGTTCGCCTCAACTCAATAATTTGGCTCCGCCTCGCATTACAGCAACCGTTTAGCATCATAGACTGTCGTCGTCGTGGTACTCTGCCTAATATTTTAGAAACGTAGGAAATGATTCCATTTTAGGCTGCCGTTTGCACCAAAACATGCACCGGATGAAGCCAATCTAGGATGGTCGAAAATATTGTCATGAACTGTAACTGTCATGGCAAAGCTAATCATTTCCCTCCCGAAGAATTGACTTGAACTCAACAAGTACCATTAGTCGACGACATTCATGAGCACCAACGGGATTCCAAAAATGCCTCCCTGAACTCGTGCAAGACCTTTTCGAGGCAATTGTATTTACACTGCCATTCAATGCAAGAAATGAGAAAATTTTACCTATCAAATGAGCAGTCTTTTGGACACAAGTAATGCTTGTGGCGCAGCTAGAATCGCAGCAGTGTTTGGATGTCTTCATGTTAGGTGAATGTAATGATGACTGTTGACTTGACGATCGCCGTGGTCAAAGAGGCCCGCAGTGGAACAAACAGCAGTCCCTGTGGCCTCGAATTTTGAGCTGTGGTAGTTAGAGTGCCCAAAATCATGTGCTTATCTTGGTGGTCAAATGCTCAGCATGCCGTCCTTCCACAAACAGTCCTATAAATGCGCATCCGTTTCCGTGTGCCATTGCGTCGATGGGTATTCCTAAACGCTGACCAGTTACTCTTACCGGCGTGTTGGCTGTAGGATCTCAGGTGCTGGAAAGAATGACTAGGAGAAACACAGCTGGTAGGCAAGTCAACTAGACTGGATTGCGCCTCGTAAATGCGCCTGTCTCGAATTCGCCAAGAATGATGGCCGGTTCGCTTTGCTTCAAGGAGGTGTGCTTGGAGAGATGGGAGTTTTGCAGACTACAGTTGGCGGGTTTGAAGAACTACAGCCAACGGTCAGCCTACCTTACCTGTGAACGGCTGTCAACTGATCGTATCTTCGTGTCCATGCTTTAATCTGCTGTGAGCTGACTGATACTGATATGTGGGTGTTAGGGCGTGTCTACTCTACGAAAATAAGTAGCATATCGCTTTTACCACCTGCACCGTAACCGCTAGAGTGCGTGTGAGTGTAGGGCGACAGCCAATGCTGCACGGGGATCGCTGAAGAGCAAGCAGCATTGAGAGGGTTAGCTGCACACGAATCCCTACAAGTAAGACACTCTACCTCTGCCATGAATGCACACTACAAAGTGCGGCTGGATGGGTGACAGTGGATGGGCCGCATGAAATGAATGCTTTGCAGCATGTGAGTAGACCGACTCCTCAATATGTGCATTTGCCGTTCAAGAATTGCAGCAGGATCTGGACGTCTCTAACACTTAAGCGCTGCTTAAAGAAGACAGTATTCGTTTATTGGTTCGGAGTATTCGACAGCTTCAACGAGATAATGCTGCAAGCAGCTCACAATAACTCTGTTGATTTATGAGCGACATCATCATTATTGACGTCCTGGCAGGAGCCGCCTCCACGTCGACTTCGGAATGTGACCCTTTTTAGAAGCATGGAAGCACGGGATATCATTGTGCATGGCAAGCCTTCCCCCAAAACCACCGTCTTCTTTCGATTTCATTGGTGTTGTATGCACAACCAAGGCGTGCTATCTATACTCTATACTTAGTAGTCCTCAGTGTAAGACAGGAAGCATTCAACGATTGATATTCCTGCGTCGGAATGGGCATAAACTGCGTCCCAGTGCAAATAGAGCTCCTGGCATCAGCATATTTCTTACTCCTACGCATCGCTCATTATAACAGCAAATGGAGCTAACAACGCGTTTTCCGCGCACATCATTACATTGATGGTTCCTGTGATTGCTCCTGCGCGACTTCCTTCTGCTAATCTCCTCCATGGACATTGTGAAGTAAAAGCAGGTAGGGATCACTCGCTACTGCTAAAGTGATGCTGATGTAGTGGATGCTCTCCTCATTGGAGCGCTGATGGTGACGGCTCTGTGAGCAAAGGTATGTTCGCCCAGTGCTTTTTTCTAAGCGTTCAAGACTACTTGGACAAGCATTCCCAATTCAGGCATGGTAACGAGAAGAAGCTGCTGCCGAACTGCAACGCAAGCATGCTCTCTCATATCATCTCCCTTCCTTCACTACCACCCACCACACAACGTTCACGCACAACTGCAGGATGGCAGAAGAGACAAAAGCGTTTCTTTATATCAATGGTCTAGCCATGGGTATGAGCAGATAGGTGTCAGAGAATGGTTCGACGTTTGTTATGTTGATTGCCACATTAATGTAGGCAGTTTTTTGTAGCGTCAGCCTACGCTAATTACTAAATGAGGCTGCAAACAATACAGTTTCATGAAGACCTTAAATGAAGAAGTTGGAAGCCTCCATTCTTATGGTACTTCGCGCTAAGTAACGTTCATTTGTCCAGCGTTACCTTCATTTGCCTGGCCTGTAACACCAACGAGACCTGCAATGAATGACGAGCTCTGCAACTGATTGAGCTTGACCGCATCCAAACACTGCAGACTCAATTGCCAGCTTAGCTGCCTTTTTCCTGCCTTGTTTCCTCTAAGTGCGGCTAGCCACTTCACTGACCTGAATGAGGATTAATGTTAGTGCACGCTGTCAAAAGCTGATAAAAGTAGGTGTAAAGGAGCTCTGATGCAACCCACCATCTAGATGCTCAGCATCCGTAAGGCGCCAATCGTAAGCCGACGACACGAAGTGTTCCACTCATGCTTAAGTCACTCGAGTAAAACTGAAGTCCTTCTTGCCAACTTCAGATTGTGGATTACCGTTTGGTCTTTAACAAATGAAAACAAGGAGTTAATGTGAAGCTTTGATTGGGACACCATGAATTGGGAATTATGCGAAAACCAAATGTTCTGTCAAAATATTAATTCTAAGACTGTTATGCGGACAAGATATTTCCGACTTCTTAGTTGAGGATCCCTCAGAACCGGTATAATGTAGCAATGAAAATGGAAGTGATAGCAAGGCAGATTTCGTGCCATAAGGTGGGCTGGGACAGTGGCATCTCGAGGTTAGCGTTCGATGTTGTAGTCCAAGTTTGTGTGCCGCTTTGCAGTGATTGGCATGTCTGCCTCCCCGCTGCTGCACTGATCACAGTCGTATCAACTGTGACACCTCTAATGGCCATAGGATGAATGAAGTTGTAGTCTCACACTAGCAGTTGTCACTGGTGCCGTTGACATTGTGACAGTAATGCTCGATTTTGCGATGGTACCAGAATCGACCACAGCTGCTATCTTTGTCCACTCTGCATTTGTGCTCAGTAGTGGTCTGACGTTGAAGCTCACCTAAATTTGTCACGATAACGACCTAAATGCAAATGCCTCCTCCTCCAACAGTTCCACTCTGCATTAGGCAATGCTCAAATTACGCAAAAGCAAACAGCCTCTAATCAGACCTGCTTAAATTTAAGGCTTAACAACCATTTTACTCCACCTCATGGAAGAAGACTGAAATTAGTGCATTTTTAAACCTTGGGCATGCCAGCATCCCTTGCTGAAATAAACATCCTCCGCATCCCTCACAAACTCTAACATCAGAAAGCAAGATGCTGACTCGCCTCCTAAGCGATTTTGAAACAAAATGAATAAAACCGACATCATCACTAGTAACCCTTAGTAGTCTTGTTTCCACTGGCAAAACACGATCATTGCAATTGCCCACATCTGGATTGTGAGTTTTGCTATGCGTACTACTGCGAGCGATGAAAAAGTGGATCCTGCTTCCCAGTCCTACTGTCAATCGGTCTTAAGGCGATTTTTGCAGGACCTTGTGCCATCACAATCGTCTTTGCTATAAGTGGATTTCATCGCACCTAAAGATACAATTACCAAAATTGTGGCGATAATCACCTAAAGCAAGTTTCAGATAGATGGCAAACGCTAAATTCAATTTTTAATGACATAGGGTTAAAAGAGGCCCATTCCAGGAGTAGCTGAATGAATTCTAGTGCAGAGTGAACCCTATTGCTTGAGTGCACGCATTGGTGCCAAGCAAGGCACCCTTTAATTTAGACAAAGCTTGCTTTTGACGATTAAGCATGGTAATTGTTGTTACTAATTACTAAGCTCCTTATTTTTGCGCGTTACTATTTATTTGCCAATAAAGGATTCCTGTAGTGTTGACAATGCCTGCATTTTGATGTACAACACGTGACCCATCACTTCCATCAAGGATGGAAAAAGAGCTGAGCAGGGTAACTCCAAGAAACTAACTAGCAGCTATGCGCTTAAGCTACTTCATCGCATGCATCACACTGGTGTCATTCCTTACTGCCAAATAGCCTTCGCTTAAACTGGCCTTCAGAAGCACGAAAATGCTGCAACAGATATTTGCACCACATAACATTTCATGTGTAGTTGCAGGGAGGAAAGGTGCGACTTTAAGGGCGATTCGCCTCTTCAATGCCGTAGCAATCCAGTGGTAGGGATCTTGTTGGGGTCAGTTTCCAGTCGAATTGAAAGACAAGGCACGCAGGCCAACTTGCCATCGTTTTAAATAAGTGCCATCCCTAGACACTCATCAGCCTGAGTCATGCGTCTAAACCCAATCTCAAACAAGTTCTCACTCTGGTCTTGGGCGTGGTACACGGCTCTCTCGTAGACTCATCACTATCAAACACCTACCATGTAGCCATTGAATTTTGAATTGTTTAACAATTCTAAGCACCGTCACCATTGTGCAAGTTTGTCCTCACGCTGTACACAAAGTGCCTTCCTTTTAAAGTGTGTGCCTGACCTTCTAGCAGCGCATGGTTACACCGAAAACCTGGCCTTTATGTAAAACACTAGGCAAGTGCTAGACAAGCGCCATTACCCTGCCCGCATAAAATTACACGTGGCATTTTCGGACGATTGCGTGGGTTAGTTTGCTGTAAGTGTAGAACATTCTTCCTTTTCCTCCCTGCACCGTCAAACACCCTTACTATTAGAAGAGTAAGGCTTCCTGACAGCTTAAATTTAAATACTAGGGCTCAGATCGGAACAGGGAAATCACTCAGTTTGTGTAGTGTGTGCCGCGCTCCAAAAACGCTCGAATTCCTTTCCTGCCGCTCACCTCGAAAGCACACTTTAAAGAACACAAATATTGCAATAGTTTTGTGGTAAATAAAACCCCTGAATTAATTCGCACATTATCTAAGGGATTGACAGCTTAGCGCCTAATGGCCAATTCTGTTAGCATCACATCTTATTAAATGAACGACATAAGAGATGATGATTGGGAATTGGATGAGATTAAATAACTCACTTGACACAGTTCCAAACTGTATGGAATTGCCTGCACTAAATTCTTACACCAGCGATGCGACCAAGGACAAGTCGCTCGTCATAAAGAGCAAATGAGTCATAAACTTGTAGCATGATGTAAAGCTTTTGGCTTTTCAAAATAGCAAGGTACCCTGGATGCTACCTGATGCCGAGAAACTGTATGGAACGTGAAGGTCCCAATGCAAGAGCAGCATTTGGCGGTATACTGGTACAAAAGCTGCAGTGATTCGATTTCTCACTGCAGTACATTTCAGAAGTGATGTCTACTGGATGACAAGCTTGATCGACTGATTCCGCAAGCTGTGTTTATTCGCATTGGCTGAGGTACACAAGTGCTGCCTAACAACTTTTTTCCATGTCCCAAGTCAATTCAATGCCTTTTTGCGGGCGACTTTGTGCCATGCACAAATTGTCTTCTGAATTCCAGTTAGTCTTCTCATCACTTTGGAAAAATGAATGAGGTGCAACATTAAAGTAGTGAGCGTAAATAATTATAAATAATAACATTCAAATTCAAATAAGAAGGCCAACTGATTATGTGCTGGACCGCTACTAAGCTGCAAAGTCACCAACGAATTACACCAACCGTCCACGTAATTTAGCGAAATATGGAAAAAATCTTGCGGCGAACGCTACCTTCAGTGAACGCGATCAGCAATTGGGCGCAATTCCTGAACAGTCGAGGCGAATGTGCCCATATTTCGTTCACTACGCCCAATCTGCTACTCAATTCTCACATCCATTTTCCTACTAAATAGGATGCCAGACATTTCAATAGCGATTTTTGACATATGTACATTTTAAAACATGAATCCAATTTTAAAACGCACAAAGCAATTTTCTTCTTATTGGCTGTGTTGTAAAAGAAAAGTATAAAAATATCTGAACCGGACGTCAAATTTAAGTTAAGGAAAAGGCAATCTACGATTGGTGGAAAGCGTGCGAATTCGCTTTACCAGACGGTCGGTCCAATCAACGCACGTGCGTCCCGACTACAGGCTTTGCTGCTTAATAGCGTAACCGAATCATTCTCGCTAGCTGTCTGCCTGAATTTAATTAATTTGAGAACACGCAAATTCATAGCAACAGTAACTCATTCTTCTGCATCAATTCTTGCGGATAATGCGTAGACCTAATTCTAGTGCACGCAGTTAGCCCTCAAGACTTCGGTGCAAACTTGCCTTAAGAGTTGCTGAGTAAAGACACACAGACACAAGTGGATTCGCTCTTTATTTGTGACTGGCGATTGAGTACATCGTGGCTAGAGAAAGGGCAAAAGAGCACTCTTCATATATTTGCGGTGTTTCTGGGACCAAAAGCCATCCATGCAGCAGAAAAGGTACACGAATCACACATTTTGGTTGAGCTTGCCTATAAGTATAGGAGGTGGAAAAGGGATGTCATGGATGCTCACTATGCTGAGCACTATCACTGAAAAGTAAATTCTTAGCCTTCATTAGAAGGCAGAAGTACTCATGACCGCAGGATTTGGCGGAACACAGGAAGGACAGCAAGACGCATCGTGGAGCATGTTAGTGATGTTGGGGAAAGGCTTGTCAATCCATCACAGATCACATGCTGACGTACTTCAGGTTACGCAAAAAGTGCGACAACGTCCATCGGACATACAGCTTAGCAAACATTCAAATAGGCGAATTCGAAACCACTTTGTTACAAAGATTTCGATAAGTGTTTGTGCACAGCTAAGAGCAAAGCGAAAGGCGCTATTCTTTTGGTAGGAAGCAACGCCAACCCGGCTTTTCTAACGCCCACTTTAACAAATTGTCCATTTTATTAGGGTGATAAGAACTGTTTATTATTTAAACATGCCAATTTAAAAGCTGAGCTGACATAAAATTGTATAGGGTATTCTTCAAGCCTCTCAGATTAAAAGCAGTCTACTTTCATTGATTAAATAGTTCTTCCCAAATAACTACAAAGGAGAGATGCACAAAATTTAGCCTAAAATAGAATTTAATACTAAAATCGGCAAGCAAAAGGCATACGCACAAAAATGACGGGACCGATAATGCCCTTGCAACTGCTTCCATGTCGGATGGTCCTCGTAGCATTCCGTACAGTAAAACAATGCTCCAAAAGACGCCGTAGTTTGATCTGCAGCATATCGCCATTCAATATAAAACCATTATAAATTTAGAAAGGGCACCAGCGTTATGGCATACTAAGGATTATCTTACTAGTGACTAGGATGTTCGTTTCCAGACTTACCGATATGTGTTCCAATGAAGTGCTCTAGGAGTGGATCAAACCTTTGAAATCGCAGGTCGCACATGGGACACACCGTGTGCTTCAAGGCTACATTAAAATTTAGCATCATGCTTATGCCAACGAGCATTTAAGCAAGAAAAAAGGACATTGAAAGCAATTTGAAGTTTTCTTACACTTTTGATGCAGTAAAATTCTTCCCACGCTCATCCGCATCCTGGAGCATACAGGACAACTTCCCGGTAGCTCTACTGAATAAATTGAGGATTTCAATATGAGGTGTTAACAAGGCATCAGTATCTTGGTAGAGAAACAGTCTTTTCTCAAAATGTATTAAGCATTTGCCTAGGACATCCAAACAGTGAGTTGATGGGAAAACATCGTGGAATTCGTCCTTTTTAACATGCCTATCCAAGCCACCGACGCTTACCTGCGTGCACTCGTGCCATGTGGGCAAAAAACAAGAATTTGTCTGCGCATCTCGTGGAACATAATGAGCATGTGATGGTATTCATTATAACCAAAATTTAGGCGTCTTGTATTTGATTCCGCCAAGACCTCTTCCACTGAACTAAATTTAAACTGCCTCTGAATTGAAATGCGGTTGAAGCAAGGAGAAATATTCGTCACGTGTCTGATTGGAGATCGCCATGCGAATTTCATCTTAGGGTACAGTTGGCAAACGCGAATCTCTCTAGTGTGCTTCTAAGCTTACTTTTTCCCTTTTAGTTCCTCCAAAATAAGACCTAAGTTGCTAACTTAAGGGGAGGATTACGGCAATGCTTTTTCGCACGAATTACAGACGGTGGGGAATCTAGCCAGCCACTTCGGTAACAAAACACAAATCAATCAAGCTTGAGAAAAGAAATAAGATATTGGCAAGCATTTAAATGTGCATTATGGGAAGCTAGTTCATATATAGAGGCATTGTCGGTTGCTATTGCTCTGTACATTAGCGGAATGGAGACTGTTTCAAAGCTGTACTGATATGAAGGATGACAAAGTACAGCACAGATGTTATTAGGACATTTATTGCTCATTTCAATCCAATGCTTAAGAATGGGCCTAACTTTACCTAATGGACAAGCCAAAATTGTTGTGTGGTAGTCTGTTCTGCGTCACCTAATAGCCGGGAAACTGTACCGCAACAATTGCAATCTATAAACCTCTTATTCCTGCATTCTCCCCTTTTTGTACGCCGTGGCGTGTCTCCTACCAGCAAAGCATGCATTACAACAGAGCAAAGGCAACGTTAAATCTGCATCACTATGTAAACTAATTTTTGGAGTGCTTAAGTTCGTGTTTCTCATTTGAGGCATCACGACGAATAGTTGGAATGATGCGATCATTGTTGGACATCGGCAAGCACGAACATGGTACCAAAAGGGCAGTGAGTACGAGTGTCTCGCGGAAGAACTGGACACAAGACGGCTAGCATATGAGGGACACACCCAAGCACACAAGTCAGTTTTGGAGAAGGCGGAGGCAAGCAACTGAATGGAGTGGGAAGTTGGTCGTGTTCGAGCCCGTAGTTGTGGGACACCATGGGATGAGTTCGTGAAGGGCTCGCAATGTGGGTAGAAGTGGGCATTGTGGGCTGTGCAGAAGGCGCAATGGTGGTCACCGCCACACCGGTGCTTCTGAAGAAGCCTCCGCATGTCATGGGCGTGAAGGAGCTGATCGACGATGTGCAAGCCCTCTTCTGCTTTTTTTGGCTAGACACGCGCAACGAAAGCTATTCTCCTCGATTTTCGCTCACAATCGTTTAATGAAAGATTCGACACCTACGGTACTTTGCTCTAGAGAGCTGTCCTCCTGTCTGCACGGGGTGCGATTTCGAGTGTGAAGTCTTGTAATTGCTTTAAGCTAATGGCTTAATTATATGGACGAGTGAAGGCCCTGTAACATCCTTAGGCGGTGGCATTTGACTTGAATTTCTCGACTGCACTACGACTATAGGCACGGCCTATTTCTCCACCTGGTTGTAAAAGCCGCACCTCAAACTGAACATACCGGAGAAAAGACGATAGAATTAATGAATGACAAATTTGCCAGGCCTAGGTAATGTCATCCGCTAACCAAAAATTTTGATCTTGTTAGGTGATGGAAAGGAGAAGTGCTTCTGCCTTGCAGCGTTTAAGTACTATACATTTTCTTTTCATCATTGGATTATGTTTGGTATTTTCACCTGTTGCATAGCTCACCTTTCCGATTAAATCAGAGCACAAGCAGCCTTATGATTAAAATCCTTACTTTGCCATCTACGTGACGTTACAGTCGGGTTAAGAGTGTCCTGTGTGTTTGCTGGTGTATATACTATGGAATGCCGTATGTGCCCTGACGTGAATGCGAATCCATGCTAGATTCTACGTTCGGGTCCCTTTCTCGCATCCGTGTTGATGATAAAGACTTTTGCGCTTCTACTTTGGATTCTAGCAGTTACTAGTGCGCCTGCACTGGTTCGCCTCTGCTTTATTTTGCTTAACCAACGAAGGAAAGTCGAATGCGCACATAGGGTCACTCTGGCCTCTTTCGAATCTCAAATGATCATTTGCTCGTTGAGATTCGCGTGAAGTCTATCGCCAATGCAACTTTTTGTTCGCGGACACCTAAATACCATACTTTGTGAGTGGTGAGTTTAAGCACACCCACAATTCCTGCAAACTGCGCCTTGACATCGGCTTAAAGATGGCAGAAAGCAACGTTGGATGCCTTAAGCTGGATGTAAACATTGTTAAACATTGCCCAGACCTCAGGTGGAAAGTCAGCGCGATTGATAAAAAGTAGCAGACCACCCTACCAAAACGGATTTGGAGCTTGCATCACTTTATCAACGCTCCATATCGTTCTACCATTCGGGCACCCTTTTATGTGCCTTTCCGTTCAATTTTTTGGCATTCTGAACAACGAAGATTTGCAGTGCCATCTTACCTCCAGGATTTGTTACGAAATTGACATGAATTTGCCTGACAGAGAGTTCATCCCAAAGTACGCTTTCTCCAAGTAACAGAAGTTGTAGATATGCGAGCATTACGGCTATGCAGCAAAACTCAAAATGGGCAAATGGGCTACAAAAACTTTTTTACTACTATATCTCCTAATCGAATTCAAACATAAGGAAATTCACCCAACTTTAATCAGCAACATGAAGGCGTGTCCCAGGCCGCATTGAAGAAGGCGGTGGACGGCATTGCCGCGCGCAACTGGTAGTTAAGGTGAATGCTCCAAAGTGCGCACAAGTTCAGACGTACTTTCGACAGATAAATTAGGCCCACGATTACGAAAAAAGTTACAAGACAGCAAATTCGGAGTGGGAAAATGAGCATTGAAATGGAAGTGGACACAAGGAAGTGCATATAAGGAACCACAATAACACACGGGCCAGCTTAAAGCAAGCAAAGAGACAGCCAAAACAGTGGAGCGTGGAAGTTGGCTGTACTCGTACCCGTAGAAGGGTGCTCCGTGGCCAGAGATCATGAAGAGCTCACAATGGGAGGAGAAGTTGACGTGGTGACCAGTGCAGAAGCCGCACTGGGGCGCGCCCCATGCCTGGCCGCATGTGGTGGCACCGCAGTGCGTACAACCGTGGGGATGGTCGCAGTAGTGGTGGTAGACGACTGAGGATGCCTTTACACCGAGGCTGGTGTGGATGCCCTGAATGCAGTGTTGGAAGAACTAGTCAATGGTTTATACAGCCTTCTCCACCACCCTTTGTCCCTAATTTGCAACAAATGGTGCTAGTGTTAAAGTTCCACAAAAACTTACATTTCTAACCGTGGCGACTTTGCTATCGTTGGCTTTTGCAAACTTGATGAATGGAATTCGGGTTAAAAGCGTGGAGTGCTCAATTCATGATGAGCTATTTGTGGCGATGCGCCTTGCAGACAGCCTGAGACCGATGAATTAAGACGATGATGCTGTAACATTAAGAGATGACCTAATTGAAATAGGATTCGATACAATTGTGCTTAAGTTACATAGTTTGATTGCGTGAATGCGATGGAGGAATGACAGAAGCAACGTCAGTATGCAGCATTTCACCCATTCTTAGGCCACCAGCCTCACAAAATGCATTGAATTGATGCACACTATCAAAGCCTAGTGGTGCGCACTCAACGGGTGAAGCGTTTTAGTAGATAGCGATTTCGACTCCACACCTTCCATGACAAGAACATAATTAAATGTCTTGATGAAGTGGAATCACAATAATAGGAGCAGCAACACCAGCAGCAGTCAGATGTGCACCACGGTGGCACAGATACATGAGCAGCAGCAAGAGGGCAAATATGAGTTACAAGGTCGACCTCCATATTAAAATCTCACAACTACTCATATCCACCGTATCACAAAGGTGGTAAATTCTCACAAAAGAAGTGGAAGTGGTGGCAGCAGCCGTCCTCTTCCTCCATATCCTGCTGAGCTCAGTGAACAAAAACAATTACCTGTACACAGGTGAATAATGTAGTTGATAAAAGGAAATGAGCTTCTCCAATTGGTAAGTACACCAGCGGGATTCCATATGAAAACATTAAAATAGGGCGAGCGAGCATCGTCAAGCACGCATTAGTTAACACAGAAGCTAGACCCACTTAGCAACTTTCCAGACTTACCCCTCTTCCCGTCCTGGAAGGAGAGTGGTTTCCCATCACCTCGCAGCAAGCGTTTCACCAGCTGAACTAATTACAAGAAGGAATAGTCCGGGCATTTTAATTAGTAAGAAAGAGTTCAAGATTCACTAGTAAATGACTGATGTGTCAGTGAGGCTGCGCAAGCGTGGCAGGTGAATGACTGAAAACCTGCCATTTGGAACGTCGACTTAGGGTGGGCCTCCATGGCGTGTACACATTCATTTATGTGCTGAAATCGCGATCGGTGCTGTGAGCGGATATGCATCAAGGGATGAATCCCGCAAAATCGAAACTGTCAGCCTGTGACTCCAGTTGATGCCATTTCCGTTTGACATTTTTGTTTGCAATAACAAGTCGATATGAAAAACGAGTTAATGCTTAAATGAATTAGCAGTTGGAAGCACGCAATTTGCGCTGGTAAACTGCATGCAAGCTCCTGAGGACGTCTGGGCATCGTGTTGCAATACTAAAATGACATCTGCTTTAGGGTAAGGCGATCTGCGCCGGCTATCCACACGATTTAATAAAAAGTAAAATTAAAAAAAAACTAAATCACTAATGGTGGATCTAATATATGGCACTCGCGCGCAATTTTCGGATGTCCTGTGTTCAAACAAAGCAGCCAACATAAAAATGTGTTTTATTACCTGCGTCTTTTGCGCATCTGCTTTGCTATTCATTTGTTGATGGTTATTAGTCGCTGCTGATTATCTAGGCCAAAGTGCAACACAATAGGGATCAAAAGGGCCTCAAGCGTTTAGGGAGATGTCAGTGATGGAACTTACTAAGGCGGCGGAAGCTACTTCGATGTGTGGGCATGTGTGTAGGAGGTCATGGCGTTCGCTAAAAAGGGAAGATTGAGCTGCTGATGTGCATCTTTTTCTCACTGCTGCCCCTCACCTCAATCTTCAAAGCATGTCATGCGGTCTATGGTGAACATTGGGTTTAATTTGTTAAACAGAGAAAAGTTGCCCTTCAATAATGCAAAGCACTGCTTGCATAATTTTAAAGGCAAAATTTGCATAACCTTTTAGCTCGCATCCGTTTATTGAGATCGACAGCAATGGAAGCACACGTGCACTGTGCAATGACATTTTAATTGACAGCCATGTTATGGAAAGTTTGGAAACCTTCGGAGTGGTCAGAAAGTTTGCAGAACCTGCACATAAACTTAAGTTTTAGACATGGTACTGTTGGCACTTCACCTTGATCTGGTGCTCTACCTGATGATTTTGTGACGGAATTGCCATTCCATGCACCGCTTCTCTGAAAGGAGACGGAAGTGGCACAAGCACAACTCAGTAAATGTTATTCGTGACTATGTAATTTTATCCTCCACCTTATGCTCTGCACTGATTTTCAAATTGAAGGTGAGGAGGGAAATAAGTCTGACAGACATCGACATCTTGACGCAAAGGGAATTCATGTTAACCATGAAGAGAAATGACCTGACCTTGCACGCCAACACGGTTTACGAGAGCTCGCCTACACCGATCTTCAGTGGTGGCCTCTACTTGACTTTGCTTTCACTGTGAGTCTGTGAGTGCGAAACGAAACTGTGGATGATGCTCAGCAAGATCTTTTAACTGGGATTCCCCATTCTGTACCATGCTACAGGCCTGTGCATTGGTGTCGATTCGCTCCACCTACTTCAGATGCCTTTAGTTCAGCTGAATGAATAAAGTTCTCTATTCCTTGAACAGCTGCTGGTAAAGCAGTCAAGTTCCTGATACTTTGGCTAGTTGAATTGACAGTTCTATTGACCTCTTTTGCCCTCGAAGCTCAAATCAAATGCCGGTATTTTCAAAATGCTGCTTTGTACCTAACCAACTAGCTAGCTTTATAAAGTAACTACGAAGGCTTGATTTTGTTAGCGAGTACTGACGCCGTAGATGAAGTGGTGCCGATGAATCCCAGAGAGCATCACGCGAGAAAAAAAGGCTTCAGAAGGCGGTTTTGTGTTCCGCAATGTCATCATCTTACAAACGCAAAAGCAAAAATTGGATTTGGCTTGCTCAACATTTGGTGGAGTCGTGGCTAAGCCATCCGGCACCTTTAATAAAACTGAGTTAGTGTGCGGATGCGCGTGACCTCAAGTGTCACCATAGAGGTTGTCAGTTAAAAAAACGGCTAGCTGTCAGTTGCAGAAAATGTCCGGGGCATTTTGTTGCTGCAGTGTAAATCAAACCTTGATGCAGGTCACACAAAGTCGGTGAGTTTGGCGATTAAATTTTCAGGCAGTGCTAAGTGGCAGAAGCGTTTCGAACTGAGACAGGTTAGTGACACGCATTCAAATTAAGCGATTCTTGAGGCCATCCACAAAACTGTGGAATATATTTGGCCTTACATGCTTCAATAAGGTTTTAGCACGTAATTAACGTTATATACCTACAATCCCAAAGCACGCATTCCAGTGCCAGAGGTCGGCATCCACACACACATGATCTGAAAATTTGAACGTGCACTGTTCCACCCAACCTACTTCTTCAAATTTCCAACTGCACGAATTATCCGTGGACATGCACTCTATGGAATCACGGGACATAATCAAGTTTTTGGCAGCAGTTTCATCGTGAAGCGTTTAACGGATTAGAGTGGTCGGAGGGTAAATTACGCATTAATGCCAATTAGCTGATTATTTTGATGAGCCGGTTAAATGTGAGCCGACTGAAGATGTTTATGTGACCAAACTGATTTCAGCCACTTTCTCATTAGATCCTGTGGATCCGATTTGCCTGTAGCTGTAGGCATCGACAAATTTTCTTATGGTCAAAACTCATGTTTGTGCTCTTGTAAAGGATGTTTCACACATCCAAGGGACCTAGCAACTTGACGTGTAGATTGCTGCTTCTAATTACTAACCCGATGATAAACATTTCTTCGGATCTAGCGCATTCTTGCCACTGATAATGATGGGTCGTAATTGAGGGAGCTAAAAAATTTTGTGCTGCACTGTCTTCTTACATACCTATTTAATCACTGCAGCCTAATTACGCATCCTGTAACAGTGTAGGGATGAATCGTTTGACAGACCAGCGATCTGCAAAACTGGCAGATAAAGTGGCCGAATTTTTACGCATCTCGGTTCGTGTCCGTATGTGGGTCAGCTGAACTAGAACTGCTATGCCTCACTAACCAGCCATTCTAACGCAAAGATGGAATCACTAGTTTGATGGTCAGATTCACATTTGCGCGGTCCACCTTCGAATTCTCCGGTCGGTTTCTGCAGTTGCTCAGGCCTATCTGGCCGCGAAAACTACACATCTCATTGCAGTGCCAAATCACGTGTTCTGGATAAAGAAATTGAGGCGACCGCAACAGAAGATGCGTAATTGCTAAAAGTTTCCCTTCTTTTACATAAATATTCGGAGGTAAAATGTGCTTGAGCAGTTGCTAGCGCACTATTTGTTGTCATCTGAATGTAAGCCAAAACGGCATAGGCACCGATGGCATCAAATATGTTCTGGAAGTAAGGGCCCCAGTTGGCAGAGGTGCACCAACACTGAAAGGGAAGGAAATTAAATGCTGCTTTTGAGGCTGTCATGGCTATGAATTTACGGACACTCTACAAGATGAATTATAGTGGTTGGGTAGTTTAATGGGTGTTTGAGTGACCAATACCATTTTTGTGCTTCAAAAGCGACTTGCCAGCTTTCAATTGATATGGCCGTCATTTCAAGGACATTTTTACATCGGCATAAGTCTGCAGTGGAAATCAACGAGCTTGAAAGCGGAAAGATGTGTGAAGGTTGCTTGAAAACGGTTGATATGCATTTACATTAAAAGCTCTCCAACCTTTACCAGAATCGTACTCCTATTCTGATTCTCTTATTGGTTCTTCAGATGTCGACATGAATTCTGGGTCCGCAGATCGCCACTCGAACCTCAGTCACAGGCACTATAAGTAGGCACAAGTGGGCAAGCCTGATCATCGCAACACCACCAACTGTGTGGGCAATCAGTCGGGCAGCCATCACGCTTCTTAGCTGGTACGTGCGTGCAATGCCCTGCTCTGTGCAGTAGTATTTGCATGGAATCTGGATGTGTACGAATTCGAGCGGACGCGTGCCTGCAAATAGCTGGAACACCCTCGCGTCCTTGCTGAATAATGCATGAGGAGGGAAGTAGTTCAGTGCCTGAGAGAGTGATGCGCAGCACTGCTTTCCTTCTCATGCATCCGATTCCGCAAGGACACGAGGGTATACTCGCTATAATACTTGTATTGCGGAACAATCGACTGATGAACTTACAATTCAGCTCTACATCAAGTGTGGAAGCCAAGGTCTCCACTGGTCTCCTGCGTGGAACATGGATGGCTGGTCTGAACGAAAGGTTGGATATTTTGGATAGCCGAAGCTACTGGCTTAGCGACAGCCACATGAAAAGGGCAAAGTTGGATCCTGACCTCATTGTCAAGAGTGAAAAACCACATTGCCGCTTGAGACGAGATGATGGCTTTCACATTGCCTTCGACTGTGTCCTAGGAAGTGGATTTGGTTTCCTTAACCAGCCAACCTCCCTTTCGACCAGCTATCCGCATTCCATTCTGAGGCAGCCATGATAGTGCCTTGCGAGAGCACACAGAATGGCTACAACAGAGCAGAGCCAGAAGAGGGGATGAGTGGATAAAATTGACACAAGACACAAGATTGCGGTGAAGGAAAGCAGATGATGTGACAACGAGGGCAACAGTTCGAGGGAATCGAAGGGCAGCATTCAACTTGGCGGCCGTGGGGGGACTATTAAATGTGGTCCAGCTATGGTCTGCCTGATGAAGAGTTGGTATCACAATGCTTCTCTCTTCGTATGCAATAATGCCGCCAACCGTTGATAGAGATTGTAACCAGCTCACTCCTTGCTCCTAAGTCCACTAATACAATTGTTTCATTTCAATTTTACAGTTGTACTCATCATGGAAGGTCAGACGTCGGCCGGATTAACCTGTAGAGTGCAAAAGTGGGGAACTTGGTTGATCAACTTCTGTTTATCTCGCCTCACCTCACAAAGGCGCCAACTAATAGAGAGGGGTCCTATAAAGCTCAGATTCCATGTAACCCTGTTCGCAGCAATGCGACATTAAGCGTTTCGTTTTGCTTCCTAGCTCTTCGGCAGAATTTGTTAGGTGTTATGTGACATGCATGTCCGGAGGCATTATTCTCCATCTACTACTTCATTTGATTGACTGCATTTGAATCGGTTTGCATGCTGCGCACAAACTGCTCAACTCTTCATTGGTATAAGTCTGCGAATTTGATGAGTGGGTCTGGCTACTGTGGTACCTACTACGTGCATTACGGTTCTCGTCTGTTTACCATCATCATAATTTGAGAAGTTCGCTCATTGAGCTCAGCAGCTACTTCATCTGTGCGACGTCACGGCCATTAGGAGTTGAAGAATTGGAATTGAAGGCCAAACTTTTCTCTCCCTTTCACCACGCATTTGCTGTTGACACGTCTGTGATGCTGCAGTGAGGATCTAGTTGACATTGATGCTGCGACTGCTGTCCACGTGGCTATCATTGGTCATGCGACTTTGATGACCATTGTGTGCATTTGTAGAGCTTGAGGGGCGCTGTCTGATTGGCATATTGTGCGACGATGGTCTCTGACGTGTTGTTTGGGTGACTGATGAGTGATCGCACTGTGCAGGATGCCCTCCAGGTGAACTATTGCATTGGTATGTGAAGATTACACGATATGATGGACATACGCTTCTTCCCTACCACCTTCCTTCCGGGAGTGGCTCATGACTTGTTAGCGTAAATGTGGGACTCTGAATGTCAATGTTAAAAGGTGCTCTGTATCCCATATTGGCGGTCATATCTTGGCGCTTGCGTATGACTCTAACAACGACCTCCTTTTTTAAGCCGTTCCCTATGAAACAGCATCAACATCCTCTGCAACGTTCCAGGTTAGTCTGCAATTCCCCTGCTTTGGGCAACGTTTGGTCAGATGCTCATCGTCATATTTAGCTTGTGCTGGGTGGCTGTCCAGTTCCCAAAACTTGTCCTTTATAAACATTCCAGTAGGAAAGACCGTCGACGAGTAGACACGGCATGTAATCAAGAAGCTACAACTACGTTTGCCCTTCTCCTCCTGAGCTCCAATTCATGTACACTACTGGCTACACACTTCAGCTTCTTTGTTTCAAAGAACACCTGAAACGCGTTTCCTACAGAGATTAAGTTATATTTACCCAATTCGCTGTCACCCAGTGATTGGTTCCTTGCCAACCACAACAATTCCACTGCATCGTTGGCCATGCTGCATTTTCAAGCACTAAAATAGTGTCATGGACGATTCTTACATTGATACTATTTATTCTCCCTGCGCCTATGCTTACATGTCTTTTGGTGTAATTTGAGACAAATCACTGACGTATTTTCGGATGTGTGGGTGCGGAGGCATCAGTAATTGGTAATGACATGGTGGCACTCGGATCAGCCATGCACTAGTTTTTGATAACCTTCGAACAGTGAACTTGCGAGGAAATCGTAAAATTATCCAATTTTTAAATGCCTAGCCCCAGCGTTGAGATTCTCTTCACACATGCAAAGAAAGTCACTTTGGTGCAACACGAATGTCGCCAAGGTGGCTTTGGAGCCTTATGGGACTACATTTAAATGTGGTCGTTCTAGCAGCATTTCAAATTATCTTAGCGGACCCTCGTGACTCTGTTTTTGAATGTCTTTCCAAAAGCAAAACGCTGGCACCTATAACAAGTAATTTTTCACTTTCTTTTTCCCTAGATTCTAAACACTCAGTTGCTGTTACTTCTCCACTTTTGGTTAATATTAGATCTACCCCCAATTTAGTGCTTCTCGTTCCGTTGTCCTGCTAAGTTGAATGCATGACAAGTTGAAGAGTGCGACCGATTGGCGTTAGGCGGCCACTGCCAAAGTTGAACTTCGACTGCCCACATAAGGGGGCCTGGCAAATTCGCTAGAGTTTAAGGTAGAAAGCATAGCATTGTACTGCATAATGCAAGGTTTGATGATTGTAGAGTTCTACCGCTAGACCGTCACTTGCACTACACATTACCAAGAGTAGGTTCGGGTAAAGACTAACGGTATTTGGTGGCAAAATTTTAGTAAATGCGATGCGATTCGTCACAGATTATTGGATGCAAATGCGGCTAAAACGGACTAGCTAGCCCACAATGAAGAAATTGCAGTGCATAGGGTTTGATAATGTTCATCCCTGAGGCCAAATGAGTGCCGGTCACGTCTTCTACGAGATGCTAATGTTTTCTACCTTTAACAGATTTACAATCCTCTCATACACGCTCTATTCCACTCTGCTCCCATCCTCCACCGTTTGCATGAGTCACATTTTACGCCCAGTTGGGCCGCCTAGATGGCTGTGCCCATCCAAATTTCGATTCATATCAGTTCATTCATTTCGGTGTCTTAGTTGCGCTCCCCGACTTCCCCAACTACACAACTGCAATAAAATTTAAGTGGCTAAGTGCTGCAAATGCAAAAGGAGTCGAATAAAGGATCAACCTGGTAAAGAAGGCGAACACGCCGCAACCATATTTAATGCCCATAATGTTCATTTGTGTGCTTAAGCTAAATCCTGTTTTACTCAGGTAAAAAAAATTCAATTTTCTTGCATTTAGTTAACTAATGTTAAAACCTTCGAAGTCTGCACTTTCAAGGTGTAAAATGACAAGACACGGCCATAGTTGCTCAGACGCGTCCTTTCCCCTTCCCCTCCGAGTTCCTCAAAACACTCAACTCCGTAGTCCTTTAGTGACATCCACAACCCTCCAAAAATGTATTCCACTGTGTCGAAAAGTTGCAAAAGTGCATCAACACATCCAGGTGGAAACGAGTCGAGGGAACGGAAAACAGTAGTCGCGTGCAACTGCATGGCGTGACGAACACACACGTAAATGGAGGTCATGCACCAGCACGAAAACTTTTGGCGCAGGCATATCATAAGGTTCAAGGCAAGTTGGAAAGTCTGCTTTGGTGGTCATCAAAAAGGCCCCCGTCAGACGCTATTAAACTCACACGCTTCAGTACGACACAAAGGTGTTTGGAAGAGCGTGTGAGACCCTAGCAGCACCGCACACAACACACTCAAGCGTTTATGCCATTCAATACTTTGACCTGATTGTGCAAAAGCTGACCACACGTGTGGCTGCAGTGCCGTAAGTAACTTTCCTTAACCGCCACTACCATCACTCCTATCCCTGATGCATGATGCTGCCTCTGATTGGAGCTAACAGCAGCACATGATGCTACGAGCGTGCCTTTGAAATAAATTTGCGATCGTACTTGGGGCATCAGTGGCAAATGAGGAATTAAGCAAGGTAAACAATGCCATAATTAAGTGACTTAAGCCAATGTTATGATTGCCCGGGCTCGTCTAGACTGTCATCTCGCGTCAGTGGAACGAATATCTGACCGCCTTAACTGCCATTGGGGCTCTTCGTAACCCGCTACCTGCATAGCCTCTGTGTGATATCCTCGTTGCCTGGAGAATGTGACCAATCGGATGCAACCATGGACAAGTCGATTAAAAGAGAAGTCGCATGCATTCTCTTGCTAACAAAATGCAGTTCTCTGTATAAGAGGGAGGAGAGGAATACCGTTGCAACTAAAGGGACCATCGGTTTGCTATGGGCAGTTGCCGCGCATCGACCGCCGCTCTTTACGCCGCCCAAAAGATGAAGAAGAAACGGTGGCTGCAGCCCTCCGTCTTTCAACTGCAAAGCGCAAAGAAGGAGAAGATGGGGTAGAAGTTTGCACATTAGCTATGATTAAAGGCTATGAGATGACTTCGTCAAGGTGTGACAGCGGTAGGCAGCAAGTCTGCAAACTATCCAACTGCAGAGAACTGCTAGCAAAGTAGGTCAAGAATGCCATGAAAGTACACGCAATGTGGACTGGGTCACTGGGCATCAAACAAACAGTCATGTGGACGTTAGGCTGGAATGGAAAAGTAGCGACCAGCTTAGCGCAAGAGCTCTGTGGGAGGAGACAGCACTCACACTGCACACTAATTCAAATGTCGTTTTGGTGACTTCGAGTGGCACGCAAACCATCCCAATTGTCGGATGATTAGAGGCTATGAAGCGTGATACAGAAAGCTAAACCTTCACTTACACATTTGTAAGACGCCCTTCTTGGCCAGAATGCGACGATTATGTCAGTCGATGGCATCCGACACCTCTGTTTTGTGACAGTGCTGCTTTGAGCTGGTGCTGGACACAGGTCGCGCACCATCGGTTGTGCCCGACTCACGTTGAGGTTGGTGCACTTGGTAGGAAAAAGAGGCAGTGATGGATGACTAGAGAGGCAGAGTGGACGCACTTACACAAGGCAAAATCTTCACTTACACAATCTAAAGGCGTCCTTCTTCGCCAGAACAGGCTGATTATGACGGTAAGTTGCAAGCAGCACCTCTGCCTGGTGAAAGCGCTGGACTGGCATGCTTTCGGATGCTGGCGTTGCCGTTTCTAGCATCGAGACGTGGGCAGAGTTGGTAAAAGAAGGCGCTGGAACATGTTCTCCTTTAATGAATGTTTTGCATCCACATTGAGGTTGGTTGTCTACTTGGCACCGAATTGAGGCAGCGATGGGAACGGCAAGGCCAGAATTCACGTGGAACCCAACATCAAGAAACTAATTCTCGATAAGTGAGGTGTTGTAATAAAGAGAGGATAAAAAAAGTAGCCAGAAGAAGAAAAGAGGAAGGTGTGAGCTCAAGCTCCTTGCGTGGCCACCCTCTCACTACCTTCGACAGCCTAACTTTCAGGGGATTGTTCGTGGGCACTGCTCGCCATTCGCTACTGTCCGAATGCTCCTCTCCATCACTTCCGGCCACGACTGAAGGAGGAGCGAGGAACAATGGGATCGCAGCTGCAGAAGCCATGCCGCCATTCGATTCGCCTTCCTTCTCTCACAACCTTGCTTGCAAGTGGTCTGGTGCAGCGGCGCAGCAACACTGGATTGGCAGCCCGAGCGACTGACAGTGCATATAAAGGGGCTGAGCACAGTTCAAATGCCGATCGCCATTCGCGTTGACGATCAATCATGGCATGCATTTGATTAAGGCCTTGATGGCTGTGAGTGGGAGTCAGTTCTCGTCACGTTGACAGCCCCACACGAAGATGACAACTCAGCTCCGTCACAATGACCCCTCCTCGAGCAGCACTACTTCCATTCACAGCCAATTGCAGACTGAGTTGTGTTCACTGTCAAAGCCTCTCTTCAGCCATCACACATGCAATGCGTGCGCCTCTATTTGGTTGGCAGCCGAGAAGGCAGGTTGAGGGCTCTTGCACTAGTTTGAGTGGATTTGCCTCTGCTCTGCAAAGCCACTGCCTCGTCGCCATGACGGTGGATCAATGTGCAACTGTGGAAACCTGGGCCTCGTTTAAGATCTCGAACCCTCTCTACTCTGTTCAAAGATTAGATGGCTGTGTGGGCTTGTGCTGCCTGCTGTTGACAGTTTAGTGCAGTAGAGGGGAAGTCTGCTTTATTTGAGGAGTAGGTGGATTGTAACGGCACTGTGGGAGCCGTTGAAGGGTGCAGTAAGCCTTGCAACCGATGCATCAGCTGCATTTGAAAACGGAAGACCACACGAATGGGTGAGGCGGCATGGGAGTGCTACAACTGTGAAAGGCAGAAGGGTGAAGGGGATTGAGTCTCATGACTTGCCATTGCGCACAATTAAAAGCACTTTTCAATGAGAAAGTCACTCTACCAATGTAGGAATGTGGCCTTGCATTTGCTCGAGCATTTGCATGTTAAGCAAGGAAGTGTTTGGACACCACACGGCCAATGAGGATGCTTACTGCAGAAGACGGATCAAGAGGCAATCAATCATGCCACCTCCTTCAAGCGACTAGACAAAACACCCTGACTCTAAAATTCCAAATGAGACGACTTCTCGGCACACCACAGGCCGTTCAACGCGGGTGCACGTGGCCGTGTCCACTGCCAATTTGATGTGTTACAGCACGATGCGTCAAAGTTGCGCCAATGTGCTCTGCCTCGCTTAACACCTTCACGAGTAAAAGTTTGCAATTGGGTAAGAGATGTGGTGTGGGCACAGCAATGCAGATTTCGCAATGTCAGCATTAAATTTCATGGCTTTGAGCCAGTAATTGGGTCCGCACTCAACGAAATGTCCCAACGTGTCGACAGTCTTGCGTCCGTTCATTCCAATCAATCAGTGCTCAACGCTCTGCTGCTGTCACATTGCCACGCTTGACTCGGATCAGTGCAGTTTGCACGAAGATGTTTGCAGTTCTACGACTAGCTGATTGTATGTGGGCCTGGCGCCTTTGTCCCTCTCAGTGCTTCCCGTCAGAAGGATTTGGCCATGTTTGGTGTGCAGTGGCGTGTTCAGCAAATAAAAAGGCTCGATAATTGACTGAGGCAGAACTTTCTACTGCTAAGTGCCTACCTGTATGAAAACGTGGAAGTCAAAAGGGAAATTTGCTCGAGGACAGCATACAGGTGCAATGAATAGCTGGGCCACTAGAACCATGATTCGTCCAAGTTGTGTCATTTTAGGCGTCGGCATTCCATTGCAAGCGACAGCACGTCTTCGTCGTTTCCCTCTAATGCTATCAGCACTGCCTTTGCTTTGCTTCAGCTGACGTTGTGCAGAATGGTCGGATCTATAGGCCACGCCGTTCTGCCAAATAAGCGATGGACTGCGACCTTTCAGTGTGACAAGAGGGCGAAACACGTCTACTACTAGTGTTGCATTTGACGTTGGATAGAAGCTATTCGGTCAAGGAAATGCAAGTTGTGCCACATCAGGCACATGGCACAAACAATGTGCATTCAAATTCCTCACTTTGTTGTTTGTGTGCCTCCACTGAGTAGACGCCAGAAGTAAACAGTAATGACCACACAGGTGTGCATAAAGATAGTAAGATCGGTGTAGAATAAAGTGCTTATACAGTTGCGTAACCTGTCAAATAAGAAAAAAGTAGCTTTATACTGAGGAATAACACATAGTGAACAGTGTCACACATGTGTGACATGGCTGTAAACTGGATACTGCAACCACTGTTTCAAGTGGCTTAAGTAAGATAAAATGCAGCTCTGTTCAGTTTGATCTTTTACGCTTGAAACGATAGTAAGAGTTGTTAAAGTCAGCTTAAGGAGGTGAGGAATTGGAGGATGTGGAGAGCAAATGCACCTCTTCACCTCTCCATTTGGAAGAAGGCACCGTGAGTGCAATGCTTCACCAATGCAGTCCTAAGCATTTGCACGACCTTGGTAGTAGCAAGAACCGTTTTCTATGGCTGTGTATACTAGCAATAATCGCACACGCTCTGACTGCCATAGCTCAAAAATCGAGCCAACATAGGCTCGATCGCAATGTCGCAGTCAGTCATTGCATTCGACTAACATGGAGACGTCCAAACCCTGCTGCAATTCTCGAACGGCAAATGCACATATTGAGGAGTCGGTCTACTCACATTCTGCAAAGCATTCATTTCATGCGGCCCATCCACTCTCACCTATCCAGCCGCACTTTGTAGTGTGCATTCATGGCAGAGGTAGAGTGTCTTACTCGTAGGGATTCGTGTCCAGCTAACCCTCTCAATGTTGCTTGCTCTTCAGCGATCCCCGTGCAGCATTGGCTGTCGCCCTACACTCACACGCACTCTAGCGGTTACGGTGCAGTTGGTAAAAGCGATATGCTACTTATTTTCGTAGAGTAGACACGCCCTAACACCCACATATCAGTATCAGTCAGCCCACAGCAGATTAAACCATGGACACGAAGATACGATCAGTTGACAGCCGTTCACAGGTAAGGTAGGCTGACCGTTGGCTGTAGTTCTTCAAACCCGCCAACTGTAGTCTGCAAAACTCCCATCTCTCCAAGCACACCTCCTTGAAGCAAAGCGAACCGGCCATCATTCTTGGCGAATTCGAGACAGGTGCATTTACGAGGCGCAATCCAGTCTAGTTGACTTGCCTACCAGCTGTGTTTCTCCTAGTCATTCTTTCCAGCACCTGAGATCCTACAGCCAACACGTTGGTAAGAGTAACTGGTCAGCGTTTAGAAATACCCATCGACGCAATGGCACACGGAAACGAATGCGCATTTATAGGACGGTGTGTGGAGGGTCGGCATGCTGAAGCACCAGGTAGGCTCTCTCTTCGCTCACTTTGCCAGGACCAGGCATTATCATTGGCAGTTGGAAGAAGAGCAGCAACCACCACACCACCGTTGGTGGCCAGTTGCACAAGCCTTAGAGAGTGCTATGGGGCTTGCAAACCGCTCACAGTAGTGCTGGTGACACCAACAGTAACAGCTTCCGGCCAGTCAGTCAAAGAGCATTTGACCACCAAGATAAACACATGATTGTGGGCACTCTAACTACCACAGCTCAAAATTCGAGGCCACAGAGACTGCTGTTTGTTCCACTGCGGGCCTCTTTAACCACGGCGATCGTCAAGTCAACAGTCATCATTACATTCACCTAACATGAAGACATCCAAACACTGCTGCGATTCTTGCTGCGCCACAAGCATTACTTGTGTCCAAAAGACTGCTCATTTGATAGGTAAAATTTTCTCATTTCTTGCATTGAATGGCAGTGTAAATACAATTGCCTCGAAAAGGTCTTGCACGAGTTCAGGGAGGCATTTTTGGAATCTCGTTGGTGCTCATGAATGTCGTCGACTAATGGTGCTTGTTGAGTTCAAGTCAATTCTTCGGGAGGGAAATGATTGGCTTTGCCATGACAGTTACAGTTCATGACAATATTTTCGACCATCCTAGATTGGCTTCATCCGGTGCATGTTTTGGTGCAAACGGCAGCCTAAAATGGAATCATTTCCTACGTTTCTAAAATATTAGGCAGAGTACCACGACGACGACAGTCTATGATGCTAAACGGTTGCTGTAATGCGAGGCGGAGCCAAATTATTGAGTTGAGGCGAACTGAAACATTTGAGGGGCTAAGGCTTGGACGCTGAGAGTGGGTGGCATCCCACGACAAGCACCTTGATATTTGCGGCTTTGTTTACAGCGCAAAAGCTGCCTCCGGCATTTGCACTGCGACTACGTCAATCGCGATAACCAAGCAGTTGCCCGAATGAAACTGTGGCGTTTCCTTTACCTATTCCGAAGTATAACAACGACTAAACAAATGGTATGTTTAAGACTTCCACAGTCTTGCAGCTCACTTGTAATTATTCACTGACTGCTTTTGGCAATCTTTTCTGGCAAATGCCAGGAATGTTCGTGTGTTGTAACCACTTCTTCATGTGCGGGTCAACCGGGAGAATCGTTATGGCGCCTCCGCTACAACACTTGCGATCACCGAGTCCTTCCTTCCTTTCTTCGTTCTGAGAGACTGCGATCCAACAAGCACACCTTTCCAATGTCACTTTGGTGCCACTCCTAGGCATTTCTTCTGGCGTGCATCCTACCACCAAACAGTTTATGCCAACCTGCAAAAATACCGAGTCAGGCCTTCTCAAATCCTTCTATCCGTCACCAATCAATTTGCTTAAGTGTGCAGGGTGACCCTAGTTGACACATTTTCGCGTCTAACAGAATTTAAAGTCAGTACTTTGACTGAAACCTTAAAATGCTAGGTTTTGAATATCCACCAGTTCTTGATCTCTTCTCAATGCAAGCATTTCCACTGCTCCGCACTGCTAGAGTCAACCTTGCACGCTTTAGTAAGTTGGTCTCCTGTGATTCCTTCATCAGCGAGCGCTCTGTTGATTGTTGAGGGTTAAGAAGCCACTTATTCTTGCACTTCACGATTACTTTTAAAATTGTTAACTAAGTTGATACGTTGGTCTGCATTCAGTCAAGTGTACAAAAGTGTCAATGTCATGCCTACATGGGCTCAGACCAGTAGGGTTATTGCAAAGGCCGACAAAGCTCTGCAAAGAGCTGATTGTTTGTGGTCTTGGCGTAGTCGTCACTCTTAGTGCTTTTAAAAGAAGGCTAGTGTAAAATGACGAGCTTAGCGGCTTAGTGGTGACGAGTTCAACACCAACTCTCAGTGAAATCATAGATCGAGTCCGAAAGAGAACAGGGTGAGATTTTATCCAACTCTTCTTAATTGTGCATGCCACCACACGATGTGTCTGCATCATCAACTCTTTTTTCATTAGTACTCCAGCCGCCGATTTCGTACACACCAATGCCCGACTTCCAACATTTTGCACAGGTGCCTTGTCGTTCTGTTAGTGCTGCATTTCTTTATCATCTCTCGCAGTTTGCAATATAAGTTGCATTGACCTGCAGCAAGTGTATTGGCCTAATGATAGTTCATGAAGCTGTGCCCTGCGTGATTTTGTTTAGTGGCGCATTTCATTATTGCTGCAATGTTTTATACCCTTGGTTTGGGTGATCGAGTCCGAAAGGGAACGAGGGTCACTGGTACTGGAGACATCCTCAATAAATGGCACATTGCTAACCCCAATGGCTAATCAGTTACCTTTGCCCTCTCCACCGGCTATGCCAGACAGCACAGTCACCGCCACTGGCCTCGCAGAACGAGGGGAGCACGTCAAGACATCGTCGGAGGAGTCGATAACCACAACGCCTGGTGATGGCAATGGCAACAAAGCTGCAGCCAGAAATGGGGTGAATGGCTGAACTGCAGCTCTGATAACTGCAATCGAGGCAAGAGGGAAGTCCAATGACACTTACTTCTTTTGCTTACAATATATTAATTGGGCTTGTACAGACATGCTCCCTCCGGCCAAACTTGCAGGGTTGTTAACTGATTTAATTGAACTGCAAATTGCTGCCGTCTTGCAAAACTGCTTTGAGGGTACGAAAACAAAAATGGACAAATAATGCTTTGGAGATTTCATGGTTTGCGTTTGAGCAAAGCTGTTGCCCTAATGTATAGGCAGGTTGTGCGATTTTTACCCAAATACCTTCATAGAATGTTCATAAAACTACTATGGCCATTGCCTAATGGCATCAGCCCATCATTTGTCTGAATTTGGCTTCCTAGGCATATTCCTTACATCGATATCTTTGCTAAGTTTAGTAAGTGAGTGAATGAGTTAGTGCAGTAGCATAACTAGGTAGGGATGACGCTTGTTGTCGTAGCTAATCCCTTAGGCCGGTAGGGAAGCCCAGACCCGCTCATCAGGCAGTGATTGCCACTACTTTAGAACTCATTTACATCTTGCTCGACATTCAGTGCAGACAGCGTGCCACTCACATAGGTCCATTCTGGATGGAACATAACTGCTGGTCGTCTGCCCACTGTAATATGTTGACTCACGTGATGCGGGTGTCCACGTTGCCGCTCCCCTAGCTCGAATGCAGTCACACAGATGAAAAGCAGGAAGCCACACAGGAACCACCGAGTACTGAAGTCATTTAAGCACAAGTTACCCTCCATTCAGCACGAATCTTGGCAACTTTCTCTTACAAAATCGATTGAATGAAGATGCTTGCCTACTTGCTTATAAACAATGTTTTTTTTGTGGTAGTATTTATCAGTGAAAATGCAAATTCCCTTCGTGAGCTTTAAGTTGCTGTGTCGTGCGAAACCGCTTAAGCAGGTACTCTTAGGACAGCCAAGAATGGGGATGCTTCAAAGCCATTGCCAAAAATGGAAGAATCCACCTTCACGGGGATGGATGGGAATCATCTTTTAAATTGGTACAAGCACTTGTGCACAGACGTCGTTGACAGCTCCGCGATGTAAATGCTTCGGTGGTTACAATATGACGCTGACCGTTCTTGAAGCCGCGAGAAGCCCTCTAATGTGAGTCTACCTAGTTCTAACTAGACATCGTGTGTGGCCAAAGTGTCAGTTTGTCATCATTTCCGTAGAGTTCGACCACTTCCATCCCTTTGAGCTTACTCACAGCAATTTTGTGCTAAGCATTTCAGGCTGACTACCTCAACAACAGTTGACGCAGACTTTTGCATATTTTCTGCTTGGCAATAACTAAGCAGATTTCGAGCACATTCGTGTGTGAAGCAATGTAGCTGATTTCCAAATTGAACTTGATTGCTGGAAGGCGAATAGAGGGAACCAAGTGCCAGGGTCTTCGCTTCCAGAACTGATCACTGCGCAGCACATTGGAATGTATCACAGAGGGTGACTAGTGAGGCATTATGTGGCTCCAGAACCGCTCTCTAGAGTATCCATCATTATCAGTGTGAATGAACTCCACACAGCAAATGTGATCGTTGACTCGGATGCTCTTACAGAGACTGTATCACACCTTCCCCACCCCCAAATTCTTCCATCGCCGGGCCATTTTTCCCATCCCACGACGATTCTTTTCGACAGGAAGTGTGTTGGATAGCGTGCATCCGTTGTTAATAATTGCTTAACACTGATCAAAGCAGTGGGTTTTATTCAAAGTAAGCATTTATAGTTCAGTTTCTGCACTATGAGATCGAAAATAGTACTCGCTACAAGAACTAATGCACAGGAAATGTGTGTTTTACGTATCCAAAAACATTATTTGTTTACGAAACTGGCATCCTTTATGTAATTTAGAAGCCTGAAATAATAAGCTGGATCGCTTTAGGATTAACTTGAGGAAATCAGTGAGATCAAATAAGGTAAGTGGGATTTATCCATTACTATGCCGTTATGCAAAAGATTTGCGCATGCTAAGCAGGGGACATCATTCGCCTTTGCAGCTGCCCAGCTATTCAAACTGGTCCATACCCATGTCGTATTTAGGGCCAAAGCGGGGCGATCAGACGCGGAGGGAGGAAAACAGCATTTACGCTTAACGATCTCCTCAAACTACTCCCCCGAAAGCAGGTGACAAAGTGATCATTTGAGGTCAATGCATCTCATCAAGTGGCTGATGGTAAGTGCTGTTTATTGTTGTCCTCGTCGTCCTCTTGATGCCTTCCGAGCCTGGTCGACAACCTAGAGTGACTCTCCTGCCGCGTAAATAAAGTGTAAATTACCATTCCAATTGTCGATTGCGGTGGATTTCTTGCTCCAGGCAAATCCACTCATGTGAAGTCGTGTTGGAGGACTGCATGCACGTAACGCAAAGGCGCATTTTGAAATGGAGAGCAATGAGTGGGAGATTTTTGTGGTTTTGTAGGAAACGGAATGCAATGAACTTCTTGCACATTAATGCAATGCACATTAATGAGGCTTGGATTTGAACGAGCCGCTTCGCATAATTCAGAAAGGCTGATCCCCAAGCACACGACTGCATTTTTTCACCATTGTTTCGATTAGACTCCTGCAGCTTTCCACTTGCTCTGACTACCTGCCCTTATCGTTCAGCCTAGAACTCGTGATGCTGGTAGCAAAGTGGTGAATTTGAATGGTGGGGATTGCAGACACGCGCATTTCTCTCCATTACTGCCATGTAACCACAAATGCTGCGGACTTGCCTCATGACGGATTTTTTCCATCGGTCATTTTTAGACCATCGTTCAGATTTATTCAGTCCCACAAAAACATAGCAACCTCAAGGTAGTAAGTTCCATGATTGTGTTATGGTAGTTTGTTGGCAAGCGACCAATCAGGCGCCCTTGGCATCGAGTTGCGTTGAGTTGCGCAGGTAAAAGTAACGGGCGGAATGCTAAAAGTGCTTTCATAATGCAAGCCACCAAACACACCGACGATGTCTGCCTTTGTTCTACTAAAACATTTTGCGCTGGGGCACTACTAAGCAAGGAAAAATAGTGGTCCCTTATGCATATGCAATACCTCCTGCAAACGGCACGTATTTTAGTGTTGCAATGGTTTAACAAAGACGCCACACCACCAGCATCTATTGCGTAATAGTGAATAAGGTACCCATTATGTGAAGGAGAAGCAGAGAGGAGCAATTGCCTCTTGTTTTACCACCTAAGTCAAGCATTACCAATGCTTTTATTTTACTAACGCTTAGAGATTGCTGATTAAAGAACAGCATGATGCTAAACCTCGACCAAAGTAACATTAGACTTCTCACTTATTCTCGGATGTCATTTTTCACCACTGAGGAGAACATTAACATTAATGCAAGCCATCAGCAGATGTTCAGATGAAGGCTTGGTTTTTTCTGTTGCATACCACAAATCCTTCTCAGAAGGCATCATCTATTTCGTCTCCGCCATTAACATCATAGCTTTTAACACTGCCATCAAGTAGAAATGCACACAATTATTATCTTTCCTTATTCATTTCCAACCGATCTCTTGCCCTAGCCCTCCTGTGTGGCTGCAGTAAGACGAGACATCATGCAACGAACATCAGTCGGAGCAGAGGCTAGAACTGATGCCATCGACGCATGCGGATGGGTAGATGATCCTTCGTGCGTGAGGTCAAGCTTGTGACATGAACTATTTGAGCGGCAAGCAGCTCCATCGACGACTACGAGATGTGCTGCCCGCCCACTCCTAATTTTCCTGTAGGACCGCATTCACCCATGAAACTTGTGTCTTCCGTAGGAAAACATGGGTTTCATCTTGCTTACTACTCCAACTTTAATAGGCTGACAAGGCCAGGTATTCAATGTGACATCAACGGTAAAAAATTTTAGAGTAGGCGAGGTGACCAAACAGGGCGTGCAAATAAATAAGCGGCACCGAAATTGCTGCAAGGCCCGCCATTTTCATAGCCCTGATCACTCCCAATGCCGCACGGGTTCTCAAAGTCAAACGAGGAGAAGCTAAACAAGCTGTACAAAAAACGACAACATCCACGTACGCTGTGCCTGAAAGACACAGCTCGCCTTAAATTGTAGATTACTACCAGATAAACGTAAATGCGTCCTCTTTGGCACGCTTGTACACATCCCGCATTGGCCTTACAGTTTCGCGCATTTCATCTGTCCAATCAGCGACCGCCACAGACTAGCTGCTCTACCCCGTTCTCAGCATCATCGGTGGCACGAGCATCAGCACCTTTAGGTAATGCAATACAATACCATAAAGTTAAATTACTACTGACCACTTTTAATTGCACTAAGTTGAAGTCAATAATGCAAAGCCAGTCAAGGTCGTGAGAGGGAAGAAGATGGGTAGGTATTTGAGTTGGTCCTTGATGCATTTGCTCGGTCCTCATGGAAAAGGACAGTCCCGCAGTGCAACATAGGTCGTTTCAGGATAAACGGTGATGAGCTGTATCTCTCAGCATACCATGAATGCCACATGTCAGGCAGCGATAAATGTCGATTTGTCAAGTCTTCGTGAGATGTTCGATGAAGTGAGGATCGGCAACTGCTTGCGCCTCGAGGCCCATTGTTATAAGCTAATGTGACCAAAGGGACTGATATGCCCACTCCGATTGAGCATGACTTTTGCAGGTAATGGCAGCTCAGCTAACACCTTCACCACTCACGTTATGCAAACCTTGCGCGCACTATCGCACAATCACTTGACGTTTTGCGAATAAACAAAAAGGATGTCTAACTTTACAAGACAGGCCAAATGTCCTTTTATGCTGCAATTGTTAGTGGAAAATGTTCGGCCATTCTCAACTCGCGCACCACGTAATGAGCCCCCATTGAACAGAGGTTAATTGCACCGCAACGTAGTGCAACCTCAGGGGAAGTAATTTATCGGCTAATGGCAGCACAAATTATCGCAATTCTACCCTCATCACTCCATGGAACAAAACACGTTAGATCCAACTATGCACAAATAGAGCAGCGCAGTTTAGATATGAATATTGGAATTCGTAAGTGGGAGACGATGTTATTGAATAATGAGAAATTGCACACTTAGGACTGACATTATGCAAAAGCCTTAATTAATAACTTTTAGCTAACCTTTTCGTGCTGGATCTGCTCGATGAAACGTGAGCCTAGTCTTCCACTCTAGCACAGCCCCACAATTAGCCTAAATCCTTGGGAGGCATTTGATTAAGACCCTTGCTAATTTTACAGACATCCCCATAATTGACCACACTGGTTTCATATCTGCGAAAGCAAGAATTGCGTTTGTCATCGAACATCGCCGACCACCAGGTATCCATCCAAGTTTACCATTTCGTGTTGGTAATGCGACGCGTCAAGGAGCATAACAACTAACAGGCGCTTCGCAAATCTGAGCCCAAATCAGCTGCATCATCAACACGCCCAAATGCATGACCATCAACCAGTTCCGAATGCTTGGTCTGCTAAAGCTTGCATAAATCAGGTCTGCTAGTGAAGGCTCTGCTCCGAAAATCCATCTTATTGGGTACAATTCCGCCTACTTACCTCTACCCACTTTAGTCAGCGTCTCTTACTATCCTCTTCTCATCGTTATTTATTGCGTTTGTACTAACGGGCAGATTAAGTGCTTTTCTTTCCAGAGTCATGATCCTGCTCTTCTCCTTATTACTCCCCAGTAGCTCATTAGTGATTTGTGCTACTCCAAGAGTCCATTTTTACTCTGTGAAATGCACAACAGGCTTGAGTTACCACGGGCCGATCAGCACACGTTGCCACAGCACGAGAGGCGTCTTCTACAGCACCATTAAACGCAACCAAAGCACCAAGTTTACTGGCCAAATATAGTCGATACGACTCAGTTCAAAGTGATATGAGGATCAAACTGCGAGTATGAATAAGATCCGATGATGTCTCCCAAATGAGCGTAGAAAAGCGTTTTAGTCTACGGCTGTTTTGTCAATCACCACTTCAGTACATCTTCAGTGAATGTCTTCTTTGCCTTTTCCACCCTCACCAGCCTCTCAGGCGCGGTATGTCTCATCATTTGTCACCGCGTTTACCCCATACATCAATCTTTACACAATCAAAACGCATTTTTTGTCCTTTTCATTTTCTTTAATGACGCATGAACGTCTCTCTCCTTTTTGAAACCTTGTCTTCCCTCAACATCCCTTCGTACCCATAATCAATTCTCTGCCACCTCATCCACCTACCTTGTTAAATGGCAATTACCTCTTCGTGAGCTTCTCTTTTTCCCTTCACAAGCCCTTCTCTACATTAGGACATTCTCAATTAATGCAATGACTAGTGAAGGGATAAAGACGAACTCACAAAGCGACTGCTACCATCCAATGAGGTAGGTGGTTGAGGTGGCAGAGAATTGTTGATAGCATGACGGAAAAGTGAGAGAAGGCTAGGATAGGTAAAGGAGCAGGAAAAACAAAGCATTACGCATGTCCGCAAGTGCGCTTCGATGCATGGAGGGAAACAAGGGAAAAAAATTATGGGGCATGCAGTGCTTGAGTTTAGTGAGCACAGTAAAGTCCAAGGAGACCCTCAGTGAAGATGCATTTAAGTGAAGATCGGCATAAATAACACAGACTAGGCTCCTCTACGCCTTTTGTAAAGGCATTATCGGGTCTGATTCGTACGAGCAGTTGTGCTGAGTGTGTTAGACGGATAGAATTGGTGATTCGGTTGAATTTATTAGTGACCTGCAAGCCGCCTCCGCTTAATAAGATATGCACGAGGAAAAAATGGGCTTGTTTGCTCTCTTTTTTCTGCATTTTGCAAGCATTTATTAACATTGCTTATAAGGTTAGCAAGGAAGGAAGCAAGTTGCTGATTCTTTGTTCTAAAATACTTCGAAACAATATGAATAAAAAAAAGACATCGATTCTATGCCAAAAGTAGTCTTGTTCCCACTGCCGAAGCATGAGCATAACAATTCGGCCACACCTGGCTTGTGCCTTTGTAAAATGAGAAATATTGGCAGCTAAATTTAATTTTCAAATAACTTAGGATTAAAAGGACGATACGAGAATTTTCATCCTTTCCAAACGCCTTTTTTAGGTATATCATGCATCTGGCTATCTAGCTGAAACTGATCTAGTCGCAGAGCAAACCCGACTGCTTAAACGCACCCATTGGTGCCAACTAAGATGCCCTTGGATTTAGGCAAAGCTTCTTTTTGACTGTTAGGTACGAAAACCGCAGCTAGTAATTACTGCGTTCCCATTCATGTGCAAGCTTCTTTTCTCCAGAAAGGATCTTGTAAGTAGCAATGTCTGCCCTGTGTTGACAACATGAGGGACATCACTGCCGCTAGAGATGGGACAGAGCTGATCAAGTTTGTAAGCAATGGCGGACAAATCCGAGTAAATAGCTAGCAACCATGAGCCTAAGTTTCCTCATCATCCGCATCGCACAGTGGTCATTCCTGAATACCAATATCCTCCACTTTAACTAGACCGCATTGAGGCGGAGGCACCATAACGTTTGGCACTTATTCTTAATTAATCCCTATCAGAGTAACAAACACGCAGAGCTGATATTTGTACTACAACACACTCTATATATTGTTGCATGGAAAGGAGATGCGATTTTGCAGAAGATTGCTATTTCCGACCATGCAACGGCCACAAGTAAGAAATAAATTTGCATCAGTTTTGAATCCATGAAAGATACAGAGAGCCCAGATTAGTTTGCCATTACTCAGCATAGGTGCTGCTCTATGCACGCATCGGCTAATGTCACAAGTCAAATCCTAGTTGTACCCAAGTTCTCTCTCTGCTGCTGAACGCGGTAAGCAGCATTCGCATAGAGCAATTATTTTCAAAGAATAATTATGCAGCTGTTAAATAACTGGAATTGATTAACACTTTCAAACAGAGCCCAGAGGTGGAGACATTTAAGCCACTTCCGTATTCCAAGTTGATAAGCCTAAAAAATGGAAAGCCTAACATACGAAGTGACGTCCAGTTCGTAAACAAACAATCATTGCAAATTTCTGCAAATGAGCCTTGATTGGAAAGCACGAAAGGCAATTTGTTCTTACCTGAGTTATGTGCGAAGTAATGCTGACTGCAGAACTCCTATTCCGCATCTGTTGCTAAGGCGCCCATGCTAAGGCTTTAACCCGTGGCCAAACGTGTTTCATTGCTGTACAATTTCCACCCAAATATGGCTTCACGCAAAGTAATCCTTAGTTATCAAATTGCGCCCTAAAATTGCACAACCCATCTTTGCCATTGATCATAAAATTATAGTCTGACAACGCATTCAAGATGCCAATGAAATGAAAGTAGTTACCGCTTGTGACATTGAGTGCGTCGAGTAAATTGCTTCAAATGAAGACCCGTTTTAGTTTGCACAATGGTTAGCTTATGGCTTGAAACATACAGATACAATTTATACTCAAGTTTGGACGCCTTTTTTTCTTTTCAAGCTGCATGTTATGCTATTCATCTAAAGCACCTGTTTAAATGTAATAGATTAATGGTCTCTGTGCACAATCCACCACTGCTCATATGAATTCGTTGATATTAAGCGTAGACTTGAAATACTTCGCTATTTTGAGCCCGACTTAACATAGGCTAGTGCCTGCCAGTCCGAAACTCTTGCAAATGTTCGCGCCTTTTATAGCAAATAAACGGATCTAAATAGCAAACGGTAGGCATTAATAGCATTGTTCAGCCTTCGCTGGTGTTAAAAGGCATTTCAGTTACTCCATTACACAAAACACTCCCTTGGTATGGTAAGTAAACTTTATCAAAGCTTTTGGATGAAATGCCATGAACCTTGTTTGTGAGATGAACTCGTGCGCCTTATGTTGAGAACTAAACTGATGGCATCAAAGATATGCTTTATATGCCTCGCAGACTCCCGACCGCTATCCAAAAATTAACGTGAGCCGGGGGTCAAGCAACGGATTGAGTTCATACGAATGAAGAATAACACATTCTCAATGCCTTCAGCGATCCTGAGTTCTATATTAATGCTGACTGGAGCTTAGAACTTTAGCATAATGCCTTAGAAATACAGCCTGTTAACTGACAGTTCAGTTCATTGTCCCCATTATGGCCCTGGTCGACCCTCCTGAGGCAAATTTTCTAGTCGCTAAGTCGAGACGCACCTACATTTTTAAGGAATGGAGGAAACTAAGCTGCCAATATCGCACAAAGAATAGCCCACAGGGCTGGGGAAATGCAACCAATACGTGACTGGGTCCGCAATTTATCGTCAGAACAATCAAGATAAGACACGAATGCAAAGCAAAATTGAGTGGAAACAGTGGCCTCATAATGCACACAGAATGCACTTGCACGCGTCGAAGCACAGTAATCGGCAAAGAGGACGGTCAGGCAACGCAAAACGGAGTCACAGCAACTGTCAACTAACAGGGAAGAGGTGAATGGGGCAAGCAACTGTCGCATTACTTCTGCTATGGCGGCATCTGCACTGCCGAGATTGACGTATCCATCTTGTTTATGGAAGGAACTCAAATTCAGCCAAAATAGTCTCTTTAGCCTTTTGCAGTGAGGTTGATCCAATTCTCTTAAGTGCTTTGGATGGGAAGAAGCTCGTAGCATCAGGTGGAGCGCCAATAGCTAGATGGACACATCATCAAAAAAGAAATGATGCACAGCATTAATGCAGGAGTAGACAATCTATCCCCATAATTACTCATAAAATTATTGTCAGTCTACCTACTATTCAGTGTTTGCAACTGCTAGGCTGTGAAGGGGTTTGATTTTGGCACCTTACAAAGTGATATAGATGTAAAAGGTGCTATGAACTACTATGGGAAAAGAAAAACGCTCCCTGCTGTCTCAACTTACAGGCACTTCGCACATTCACTTTCACAAGTCGGAAAATAACAGCTCCTCAATAACAATTGGCAGCATCCTACATCTATCCAGCCACTGCAGCTGTAGTCCACTTGGGCTTGCATTCATGTGAAACCAACGCCAACCTCCAACCAGTAGCCTAAGCATACCTGAAGATGACTCAACCTCATCACAAGGATAACACCCAAATGCTGTCAAAGAGGACATTCACACACCATTTTTGAGTTGTTACTGCCACCATAGATGTGTTCGAATCTTCTCGCCTCCTCAAACAGTTACTACTCGGTCGAAAGAAACATGCGTTGAGAACTAAGCAATTAGTTTTACTTAAGTGCTAATCACAACTTTTGAAATATGTGCGAACTCCTCACAAATTGCCTGCTCTCATCCAAAAGGAATAATAACGCCACCCGACTAACGCAACCTGACTGCCTAGGAGACGGTAGTTAATGACAGAAGTCAACCCACAAAGAGTTACGCATCTCCTCTCCTTCTCGGCGAGCCATGGGCATCAGCCATCATGAAACCTTTCTAGTCGACTTGTTTAATGCTCCGCGATTCCCAAAACGATTATTTAAGGTCAGCAATGCAGTTGGTAGAATGATTAGTTGAAATCGAAGTCCTGCATTTCATAATAATGCCTCATTCTTAAACGCGTGTTCAAAATCGTCCAATTGCCTACAGCTAGTTGCTTTATTAACATAACGTAAGATTTAGGGGTGCAAAGCAAAACATCGGTGCCCATCGTCTCCAAAGCAATTAGACCCATAAGTGGCAATTAAAACCGATTCTACAGTAACACTGGCAGAAGCACGATGCAACAAAAGGCACATGATTCTAAAATGGCTCATTCTTGCCTGATTTACGAGCGAAGTAACATCTTATGCCTACTGAAATGCACTTCGGTGAGGCCAGACAACTTCCGAGCCACTTAGGACCTACAGGTCTACCGTCAAGAAGTCGCTCTTGGCAGCTCAAATGGATTGCCCTTTGCAGAAGCTCTGTCTTCACTAATAGAGCGACAAAACCAATGCCAAATTCGGGTCATCTAATGCATTTAACGAAAACAATTTGATTTAAAGGAGGTACACGTTACAGCACAGTGAAAATTAGTGCAGCCTTCAACTGTGCCACCTCTTCGTTGACTTGATGCTTCCCTTACTATTAGTCACTGAACACCAAAGAAGAAATTGAACAGCTAGCAAGACCGAATTGGGCATACATCACACACCCTTGAAATGCAAGTTGCATGGCGATGCCTACCACTGCAGCCTCAAATAATCGCCTCATTTAATCGACGATAAAACGTTTGCTTACCACCAATACCGGCACTGCTGAAAACCACTACCTCAAAAATTAAGAAACCGAGGGCCAGATCCACACAACATTCTTATCGGAAGCCATGAGTAATGCTAAACGAGTTATGCAAAGATCCAAATTTCTTCTAGAGACCAGAACTGAAATTCGCATTGCATGCCTTCCTAATAATATGCAAGCCGTGTTTAGGCTTGTGCATTTTTCAAAATTTTTGTCATAAGCCTCTGACAAGACTCATGGCTTGCGCCTGTAAGGACGCTAACCTAATCAACCGAGAATCATTGCGACTTTAAAACAATCGAGACTCCTTAACCATTAGGAGTATGTAACCTATGACACTTTATAACCCAATCCAATAAACTGTAAGGCCCAGCTACGAGTAATGTCACGACCGAGTAGAAAAGCTAATAAAATGACATCCACGACTGAGCGATTCCCCGTTAACAAGGTAATGATTAAGACGACTCGACGGAAATTAACCATGTCGGCTGTAACTGCGATTACAGGCCGAGGAAACCCAAAAGATGTCATTGCAAATGCAAGTAGAAGTGCAAACAAAACAAACCGTGTAAACGCATCAACGAATATGAAAATTTAAAGTAAAAGAGAACAAAAAAAGTATGTAACAAGAAAACGAGCATTTCCGAGGGGTCAATTTTTTCTAAACATTGAGAAAATATGACATCTGGCGGAGTGACACTGACGGACCACCTCTTAATTATTTTAAAACATCAGCTGAAAGGTACTCGAAACAACTCTGTCTACATTGTTTCAGTAAAGCGCGATCGGCAAAATAGTGTTAAATCAGCATTCCGATTAAGGTTGGCTAAAGGGGTTAACGAGAGTGTCAACCACACCGCAAGCAACACTGTCTCACTCACGAGGAAATTTATGAAAAGCAAAAGGCCCCACATTCTCTGCCCTAAGTAAGGCTAAATGAAGGGAACCGTAATCGACCAATGCAATATGAAATGTCTGGTTTGGTTAGTTTCTCAAAATAAACCCATTGCCTATTGCCCTAGACAAAAGGGCAACACCTAATTAGCGAATGCCGGAAGACAATAACAGTTGACAAGAGATCGCAGGGTACCTTCTACGGTCAAGGCTGAGTCAAATAAGATTTAATCCAAATAAACTCGGCCCCCATTGACCCGGGACCATCGTCTACATTCCACAGGACACGAGGCCTTGAAATTCATGCATTAATCAAAATTACATCACGATTGATGAACTAGAGAGCCGCGTTTTTGTCAAAAGCTATTAATTCTTTCCAAAGCTTAATCGATACGTTCCTAGTAAGGCTTATCTGTCGCTGTCACTATCCGACCAAGGCTGATTCAAACATAACAAATGGGAGTGTAGCAGCCCCTCTATACCATTTTCGGTTCCACTTTAAACAACATCTAATGCGTCGCAATTTAAACGGGTACCATTAAAATACATCTGTGCAGGGCAAGAGGCTGTGAAGAGCCCCTCTTGGTTAAGGCTGGATCAAAATTGATGACGCAGAGCGCAGTAGCTTAGCCCCACCTATTTTACCCTTCATCAAGCAAATGCCCCGTGGCAGGTGAACTTCCTTTACTTGAGGATACTTACCTCACACGCTCTAAACAGTCGAATACTAAGCCAAATTATGGCACCTTTGGGGCACAAGACAACCAGCCTTACCTACTACTTGTGCTAATTTCGCATTATATTACACCTCACCATGCAATCGGTCCCCTCTTCCCACCCGAACGGGTCAATGGCTCTTCCACAACAAATAAATCACTTCCGAATTCCCTCATCAAAAGTGGTGGGGCCGCGACCCCAATGGAGCCCAATTTAAGCACTTCCTTGGGTCTACTATGTAGAGCCTTTTTGTGGCAGCCAGAACGGTTATGCCTCAACATTAATACCGATTTAATGTCCCGAGCATCCTTACTTCGAGCCTAAATGTTTACCTTGTTAGAGATGCTGCCACTGCGGTCAATTTGAGGTATTTTGATTAAACCCGCAACAATTAGCCCAGTCTCCCATTCTTGGTGCGCATGGCACTTTAGCACAATTTAGTCTGAACATTTCAGTTTTAACACAAACAAAAACCCGCTTAAAGGTAATACAGTAACACCCAGTCTTTGTAGTTCCAATCCACATATCAGAGCAAACTACAAGTCTCTGCAAAGAACGGAATCTCAATCTAAAGGAATTTACTTCTCTACTCCCTGATCCTAATGTCATCTCTGCCTGGTGACCGCAAAATCTACACAGGTGCAATGCCAAATCGTACAGAAGAGAAGAGGCCTGTTTCATGAAAGCAGAGAAGTAAAGTAACCCAACAGTCGTGTAAACAGTGGCACGAACCTGATAACGCACTGCTGTCATTTGGCAAATACAACATCCAAGCCTCCACTGCAGTGGGTTTCGGCACTGGCGAATGTGTTTCTGCCCGCCAGAACGATTTCGAGGAGTTAGAAATGCATCGCTGAGCGGCGGCGCCATGCACCTCAGACTCCCAGCGCATTTGGCACTGATCATCAACCCGCACCAACTCTCATAAATGCACTTCAACAACATTGCTGTGTTGGCAGGATGGTACATATTCCTTGTGGACAGAGAGAGGGAGAGAAAGGGTTGACTGACTGTGTCAAGGTGATATTTCGGTGCCGTCACAGTTCCATCCATCTACTCATCCGGTTTATCACTGCTCACCACGCAAGCGAATGAGTTCGGCCTTGAAGAAGATCCTCGTGCCTGCAGAAGCAAAACAAATTGTAAAGCAACCGTCCAAATCACCGATGCAACCCTTCCAATTGGCAAATCGACACTTAGCAGAGAGGCACCGTAGATTGCACTCTGAACCTCATTTGAAGCAGAATCTCCAGCTGCCTGGCATGCATTGCGCATTTGGATCGTCGAGGGGAGAGCCAATACCTGAATGAACTTAACGTGCTCCTGTCATCATGCGGACAATAAATTTTTGTTAACATGCTTCGCATCACTTGTTGGGCATTGCACCAACTACCACATAGACGATAACGAAGACTTTGATAAGATTAATCGCTGGATTGGATAAGACGCGAATTACATTAAAACGGGTGAAGTGAGCTTGTAGTGTACCTTAGTGTGAAGCATTACGGCAAATGCCGATCTGTCACCACACATCGTGGGAAGCAGGGCTAAATGCCCATGCCTACCAAAGGTGGCATTGAATGGGCTAACAGTTGTTTAGCCTTTTCAACACCTTGAGCATTTTCTTTGCAAACAAATGAAAATCGGGCAATCTAACACCATATTCCTTGTGCCAAGTGAATCTCATGTCTACTTATAGACTGTGCTTGCAGATTTACGTGTCAAAACATTTTGATGATTTTATCGTGATGCTTAAAAGTCTGCCGCAACTTTTAAGCGATTCCTTTGAGTACCCAGAAGATCGTTTCGTTGCCGTGAGAACTACCCAAACATCAATTTAAGCATCACTCCAATTTTATGCCCTACTCAATTGGTAGCCAACGAATTTGAGGAATTTCAGTGTTTCATCGAGGAGCTTGTGAATCGCCGCGAAGTAATCGCTAAAAAACCAAATAGGTGAGAGGTGGGCTAGAAGCCGACAACTCGCATTCAGGGTCGAGTGCATTTTTCTTTGCTGTTAATGAGGTACCTCGGGACCCCTCTGAAGTCAAAAGGCCATGCAGACCAGAGCATTGCCTAGTATCTAGCCCCAGGGATAAAGATAATGCTTATGCTGAAGAATACGCCACCAGAATCAAGAGTTACACAGACAGAATTTACCATCCAGGTAGGGCTAAGATGGATTCAGCTATCTGGTTCCCATCATTGGCATCCGTATTCGTACCACTGATGAAGGTCATCGTGCTAATATATATATGAGAACAACTTGTAGACCAACACACCTCTGTTGGTCAACTTGCGCTGCTCGAGCAAAAAGTGGAGGTGAAGAAAATTAAAAACACCAGCTGTGGAGGATTTCCATGAATTTTATTAAGCATCGCAACTGACAATCTTGGCGCGGAAAACATGAACTCATAACCAATCCTTGCAGCCAACTGCAAAACTTACACAATCAAAAATGAGGCATGCTCATGAAGTTAAGACAAACGCTGTGAATTTGAAATGCAATCAAATAACACGTCCACATCTCTGCAGAGCCCCAAATAGGATGAAATATCGCATAGAATGCCATAAATGCCCTTATAAGAAGCCAAACGAATTGAAAGTCATGAGAAAATTATTCCTCAATTTCTGCTAATTCTACTAGACAGAGCGATTGTAGAGGAAGGAAATAACAACAGAACATTACTGCAAGGAAATGCAATAAAACGAGTTGAAAGGAAGTGGCGCCCACGCAGTGTGGCCAGCCTCTCGAGCAATGCTCTAATGCATCGAAACCGAAGGAACCATGAACACTTCGGGGTTGGGATTGTTGCCGGGACTGCGAACATGCCGGATGGTGTGGCTGGACTTCCCCCGTCGCTGTTACCCAAACGGATGAACTGGAGATGTGAACAGCCATTTCATAGCTAACAGAAGATGCAGCGTTCAGCTGTGCCAACTCTTCGTCGGATTCATACTCGTGCTCTCCCCACTACAAGTCCCTAAAAGACAACAAAAACAGACCAAATCAGGCATTAAGCATTCACAAAATAACTGAACTCCTACCAGCACACCCTTAAACAATTATCTTACCAGATCGAAGGTGAGAGATTCGATAGTTACGAACGCAGCAATCACGAAACCGGGCATCAAGTAAGCAAATGAAATGACATCAAAGGCTAAGCTAATCCCCGTCAGCGAGGTAACAATGAAGACGACTCTACAAACCTTAATCACCCAACCTTTGATTGTGATCGAAGGCCCAGTAGTGCAAAGTGATGTAATTGCGCACGCAAGTGCAAAAAAAATGATTCAAGGCAAAGTCCCACAGAATGAACACATATGGAATAGAGCAGAAAGAGCGAAACAAATATACCAAGCATAAGAATAGTTCCGCAGGCCCAATCTTTAACAAACCTTAACAACATGGCATAGATCGGATGGTGATGATGGACCGTTTGTAAAAATTTTCAAAATGTTAGCCGGATAACACCTAAAACGAGTCAAGCCAATAAATAGTCAAAAGAGTGCAGTGACATTGCCAACCAAAACGGAAGCAATTCATTGAAAACACCTGACCAAGTGGATGTGATTTATGACTTTTTGGGCAAAATCTAACACCACTCATTTAAGTTAGTTAATATCAAACATAACATTGTACTTATTTGCTGTTCGTTCCTCGTCCTGGCATTGGCTAGGACCTACCAGTCCTGTTCTTCTCAAACATGGCCTCATCTACGAATCCAAAGATGGATGCCCGTTGCCAACTGCAGGTCTGAATTGCATTCATCGCCTTTTGCTTGTACTAGGACGCATTCCAGGCACTCTCTTGCAGCGAACATTCCAATGACAGCATAACGAAATCCTACTCTGACTAGACCTTATCTAAGTCATCGGTTGTAGTGCCACGACTTTATCTTATCGGACGATTCCTTGCACTTTTCGTAGACAGCTGGGTTGATGACATCAAATTTATGCCGTGTAAGCATCCTAGACTCCAAAACTTAACAACAACATTAATGGCAGCGTAAAGCTAAAAGGCAACATGAACCAAACTATTAGACGATTTTGACAGAAAGTAAAGCATTTGCGCATTAATGCCTTTGGCAACGCACGGTCTTATGGTAATACTAAGTAAAGCTCAAAAAACTCAACACCGTTCGCCTATTGCCTGCGAAACGGAATTTTCAACAGACTATCTAGTTAAACTTTCCAAATATAGCGCCCTGGTATCCTCTGAAGGCAAAAGAAGGCTAAATGCTAAAGTCCATAACAACGAGGCCAGAGGGTGACCAGAATCGAAACTGATCGTCAAAACGATCTAAGTGCTACATGAATATAAAACAAAATGGAGTGGAAACAGTAGTCTTATAATACGGAAAAATACATTCCCACGTGTCTAAGCGCAGTTAGAGGCGAGGAAGAGTCAGGCAATACGCCTAGCTCAAATGTGGTCATACCAACTGGTAGTTGATAAAGAATGGTTAAAAGGAAGCAAACGACTGCCGCACCTTCGTTGCCATGACGGCTTTTGGGAGTCGAGATTGACGGATCCACACTGTTTAAAGGAAATATTCAACTTCAACGAAACTAATCTCTTTACCCTTTTACTGAGAAGCCAAAGGAAGCACGCAGGCGAAGGCGAGACCGCTAATAATTACTTAACACGTCATCATAAAAGGAAGTGATGTAGAGTACTAATACGAAGTATGAAATCTAAACCCTGAAATTGGCCATCGAACCAGTGTCTAGCTACTTGGGGTTCAGTGTTTCAACCGCTTAGCTATCAAGGGCTCTGATTTCGGCACCTATTTATAAGTTGTGCAGAGTACACGCCCAGATGGAAAGGGAGCATCGAACTACTTCGCAAGGGGAGATGGGCTTCCCACCATCTTAAATCATGGGCGCTTTGCATACTTACCTATGTATACTACTTAGTAACAGTTAGTAGCAACTTGCATCCATTCCGCCACTAAGGTGGAGTCCAATTTGCTCTTAAATACTGGTGAAAATAACATTAACCTGACGATGACTCAACCTTTTGAAAAGAATAACACCAGAGTGATGACATTTACACATTGACACGATTTTGAGTTGTTACTGCCACCATAGATGTGTGTTCTGGCTCTAGCAACTGGATCCTACATCTTCCGACTGTTGCGGAGGCACCATAGGCAAGTAGGCAGTGCCATAATTAAGAAATCGTCTCAAAGTTAAGTTTTTTTTTAAAATGCAGCAAAACGAGTCGAGCGAAGTCTGCGTACACAAGAGCAATAACAACTGCTTTTCACAAATGGTAGGATTCTGACTGCTGGTTCGAAACCACGTCGAACACCCGGCAATGACAAAAGACCACATTTCTAGGAGTGGCAATTAAAACAAGATCAAGTCGCAAAGCACTGCCTCCAAATACCCTACAATCGCATGTGTAGACTTGATGCCTTCCCTTGAAACCGAAATACATGCCACTAACTTGCCTGAATTCAATAAGCCTCCGGTGGCAGTGCGACCACATGCAAAGGTAATTCGGCAAACAGAACCAACTTCTTGGTTAATGCTACCAAAAGAAGGTTCTCACATCACTTAAGATAAGCGTTTAGCCTAAGCGTTACAACTGGTGTCTGCCTGTTTAAACAATAAGGCTCCTGCAGTCGCCTTGACCGCCTAATCACAATCTCAAGTTGAATGGTTAAATTGGTCGAACCTGCCTCATAACTTGAAAAAGCCAATCATCATTTACCTGCCTTATTATTACTTTGCTAGCACTAATTTAGAGCTGCGGAACGCGTCTCAAATGCCTGCTACACATCAAAGGCAGCCCCGTCCAGCGTGGTGAGAATCATGTCTTCGAAGTCTAAGAGGAATCTGAAAGGAGGTCGGTGTCAGAGAAATAACACACTCACCCTTGTCCAGATGAACCGACTCAAGGAATCAGAGCCTCAGGTAGTAGTTTTATTCGTGCCTTCCCTTAGCCTCAGGATTTGCACAACATCAATTTGACTAGTTCCGTTGCTGCACGCGACCGCAGTGTATGATTTTACGTCCTCATAACTAGGCACGCCGAAAACTGCGGCATTCCATTAACTGAACGGAAAGCATGTAGCTTACTGAAAATAATTTAGTGCTGAGGCAGCATAAAGCAATTATTCAAAGTGTGCATTAAAGTTTGTTGAAATAGATTTATTAGGGTGGGGAGCAAAAGCACTGCGACAACACTGGCAACGTGTGCAGAAATGACGGCAAGCATGAATTTCCGCCCACCTCCAACTATAGCTCAATTTTTCTTGTTGTAATTGCACCAAATCTGCACGCCTTTTCAAACACATACTAATCCTTCCAAAGGAACATGTTTTATCATCGAAGTAATGTGCCTTCCGTCAGCATCAATCACAATCGCAAGGAAATGCGCCTTTCCGCTGCCATTCACTAGAAACAATAGCATTGCCTGACCAAATGTGTTTGTCTTGCAATTCTAAAAATCGCGAACGAGTACCGCTCGTGACGTAGTGCCTCAAATTTTGGCACCTCAGCTCATGCGCCACTAAACAGCAATCCATTCATCATCAACGCCACCTTCACAGAGCCAGACACTTTAATGCATCGTTCATTTTTGGGTGCATCCATTGGGTTTTTGATTTTGACCGTCTAAACGCACAGAAGTAAGGCATTTGTGCAACGGAAATGTCTCGTCCGCTCCAAATCAAGAGTATTCTGCAACAGCCCAAAGGCAACCCCATTACTTATTTGCGCTATAATTACTGCAATTGATGGGAAGAGAGCAATTAGCCGCATCTTCATGTCCCTCCACATGGAATGACAAGTTCAAACGCTCGTTTCAAAGCGTCTATTACTATAGTTATAATTATGAGTGAGTTGATAAAACAGCTGCCGTGGAGAGTGAACTCAGCGAGGAAGACAAGAGCAGCACATAAAATCGAGTCGGCCTGATAGAAAGATTCCATAATTCACACATTCTATTACTTTGTTCAATTCATTGCATAAAATTAATCCACATTATTTGCCCTTACTCATCCATCCCCAACAACTCATAAAAGTTCATCGATGAGTTTCCACAAGCAAACAGTTGACAGTACTTGCCATGCTTAACAGGTGGAGCGGAGGATTCCACCATCATGACAGCCATAATAAACACAATTTTACCGCACACGCGTCTTCCTTAGTCCGGCTGCTATGACAGTGCTTGATGGTGTGAATTGCAATTGACACTAGCCACGACTACATACTGGCAACAGGGCCGAGAATATTAACGAAGCATCACTACTTCCCACTTCGGTTTGATTTTGAGTTGATGCTAAATCACGTATCACAACTGAAGGCAAATAATTACACAAACAGTGCAACCCATTTTCTGCAGAAGGGGAAATGCCCTCATGAATCCTGGTACGGTGGCAAAAAGTTAATGTGTAGCATCGGTGCCCTGGAGAACGCCCCAATTTTTCCACTAAATGAGGGAAATAATAAAAAATGTACCAATGCTCGTAAGCTAAGCAACACCAGCAACAGATCCAATCACGCAAAGTAACTTCATGCTTCGAACTAAAGGAATTTATATTTATGGGTGTTTTGACGAGACTCAGAACCAAATGCATGGCTAGTGTAGCAATTGGTATCACGACAATTATGAACTTACATCCTTTTACCGACTACGGTTGTGTTCCCATTAGGTTCAAATACCCCATAAACCAACTCTACCCTCCTACCAGTCGTTCAAACAGGCCTTAAGATTAATTCACCTCATCACAGACTAAGTAAATCTAGACCGACTTCGATAGCGAAAAAAAACTATTTTTTACAAATGATCAGCTACTGATTTCCATTTCAGTACCATGTTTCCAATTTGGAATACCAAAGCGATTTCCATAAGCTACTCAATAGCAATTAGCAGCATCCTGTATCTATTCAGCCACCACAGCTGTATCCACCTGAGAAACCAGCGCCAACCTTACACCAATAACTTGAGCATACCTGATGATGAACCAACCGCATCAGGGTAATACCACCCAAGTGCTGACAATGAGGACATTCACACATTGCCACCATTTTAAGGTGCCACTGCCACCATAGATGTGACCGAATCTACAAGCCTCCTCAAATATTTACTAATCCGCCCATGAGAACTAGCATCACCATCTAAGCATTTTTTAGTGCGTCAGCACTAATCACAAAGTTTGGGAAATGCATAAACTCTTCACGAATTGCCTGTCCTCATCCAAGCAGAACAATGGCATTGCCCGACTAAGGTAACATGGATGCCCAGGAAACAGCAGTCAAAGCCAGAAGTCAACCAAACAAGGCAACACGCAGCCCCTTCCCTCCTCAGCGAGCCTCATGCGCCACCCATCAAGGAGCTTTCCGAGCCAACTCAATTTTTGCACTGCACTTCCCGAGCAGATATTTAAGGTCAGCTATGCAGATTGTCAACCGATTGGCAGGAAATGAGGTCGTGTATTTCAAAATTATGCCCAATTCTTTAACATGCGTTTCAACCTACCAATTGAATGAAAAAAAAGATGTTTTTTAAACAGAACGTGCACTCCACATGTGCAAAACATGAACGCCGGTGTCAATCGTCTCTTAAGCAGTAAAACCCATCAGTGCCAGCCCAAACTCATTCTGGAGTAAAACTGGCAGAAGCACGATTCAACAAGGCGCACATGATTCCAAATTGGCTCATTCTTACCTGGTTTACAAGTGAAGTAGCATCCCATGCCCACGGAATTGCGCTTCGGTGAAGCGAGATGCTTTCCAGGCATATGAAGACCTTCAGGCCGGTTGTCATGCAGTCGCCCTCGGCAGCTTCAATAGATTGTCCATTTTTGATAAATGGAGCTCTTCGTTGGAGAAGCTCTGTCTTCCCTGATATTGCGACGAAACGCATGTTCTAATAAAAAGGAAGACGACGTTGGCGTCAATCACCTTGAAAATGATAAGAGAATCTGCGTTTTTTAAGAATTGCCTCACCTCAGACAAATGCAAAATGCAGGTCATCCTATGCATTTAATGCACATGTTTTAATTTAAAGAAGGCACGCGCTACAGTTCAGTGCGTGTCAGTGCAGTCATCAACTGAGCCTCCTCTTCGGTGACTTGATGCTCCCCTTACTATTAGTCGCTAAACAATAACGAAGAAAGTGAACATCTAGCAAGACCAAAATTTGGCACAGGTCATTCACCGTTTAAATGAAGGTTGCATAGCGATACCCACCACTGCGCACTTATACAATTACCTCAATAATTCGATTATACAAAGTTTGCTTACTGTAGGCAAAAAATATCTTTGCTCTCTGCGTAATCCTGCCACACAAACCAGCGGACCCTAAGGAGTATATATTACCACCTGCGTAATGCATTTACTTCAGCATAAACCCAATTTTAAAGATATGCACACTTACGCCGCAAAAATTGCTTGCTGTTGTACAGTTGCCAATACCAAAAGTTAACTAAACAAAATATTACGCAGTCCTCTTTTTCGAGAGTCTCACGCACCAACCATTATGATTCGCCGAACGCTATAATAAACATTTGCAAGACAACACCTGATGGTCTAGTTTTAACGTGATCGAAGAAATGCTTGAATGCAACGCGGCAGATCCCTTTTGACAACTCTTTCGGATCCCGAGGGCCTTCCAACTTAAACTCCGAATTAGCAGGCGTTGCGTCTGCTGATTATTACGCGTGCCCACAAGTTGCGTTTGGAAGTACGGATCCAGATCACATTTATTTATGAATTTCTCATGGCATCACGAGCGATTCAATAATTTTTTTTTCAAGACTATCCATATTGCTTTATGATTACTACAACGGCTCCGCGAAATAAATTGTGCACTTCGTCATATTATTTGTTGTAAGGCGGACCCATTTTGATGCTAATGTCCGTTTCTTTAGTATAAGCTTTTTCTTTCCAAACAGAACGATTGGCCTAATCAACGAGGATCCGCTTTTCCCCTTCTTAAATTAAATTTAAGACTCACCTAAGTCCCCAAAATAGAGGTAAGAAAAGTGACGCACTATTAAAGTTTCGTAGACCAATAGTTTAGTTACAGTTTGCACATTTACCCGCATTATAACTTGACGAATAGGCCATCAAAATCTTAACCAAAAAAACGCTAAACTCTTGTTTAATGAAGTGGACATTAGTCGCAATGCAAACACGCATCCCACACCATTATTCTACACTCTGCTTTCACCAACTCCAGCCGAATTTCTAGAGAAATCAATGCAAACGCTACCACTGCCAGTTTGAAAAAAAAACAGTTCCTGGGTCTCTAACCGCCATCAAATATATCGTCTCATATGCTTCCGTGAAGCCTATTTTACAAAAGAGAGACTCATTACATCAAACAGACTTACGCTGGTGGTAGTATCACGAAAAAGGAAAAGGCTTCTGGGGGGCAATGGCGATCATTACGCACTTAAACTGAAACACAATATTTTCAGCGTGACGCATATTGTCGCTTACATTTTCTTCACATAGGGAGCCCACATACGCAAAACATGATGATCAGTACAAACCGTTGCAAAGGCAGTAGGTTTTTGAATGCCTCCTTAAATGCATTCTAGACTAAAAATGCCTTAATGGGCCACAAAATATAAATGTAAGCCTAAAACAGGTTCTATTTACTAGTCGAAACAAACCCAGCTTAGTAAAATTCCTACTACCAGCTGCTTTACGTTCCATCCCCACTTCTCTCATAACAAATTAGTCCTAATAACGTTGCAGCCTATCCAAGCATAAAATTCTACACGGTTCCGATTTCGAAGGCAAGTGTGGTAGTAAAATCCACATTCAATGCCTAATCCTGAGAGGCCTTGAACTAAACTGAGATCACTTGCACTAAGCACCGTACGAGCTAGTAGTCCAGGCCTCATTTGAGATAGCTGTAGATCAACGAGGGTACATTTGTGACGCGATACAATTTTTGCTCTCGCTTTTTCTTTCCCAAAAGAGTAGGTTTTAACGCAGGTGGGATAAACAGGCCTTATGGCCTATGTGCACTATTTTGAATAGGAACCCACCTTAACTACAAGACGTGGTGTATTTCAAATCTGTTCCTATTCGTGAAGCTGAAGGGTAAAGCCATCCAATTTACAGTAATAACTCAAAACCTCCTAACTGTAAAACGTTCAGCCAGTAAATGCTTTGGCTTGGCCAACATTCTCTGCGCACTATGCAGCTGTATGGATGTAAATATAGAGGCATCTTCTGCTTATTCTCATTAGAAAAAGCAATGAGGTTATCGTCTTGTAGGTAGTCGTTCGCAATTGCCATGCGTATGAATGGCATGGCATAAGTCAAAAGACCACTTATTGTCTGATTTACAAACGAAGTAACCACCAGTGCCGATTGAGATTCACTCCAGTAAGTACAAACAAGCTTGGATAAATGAGGAATTACCAACCCATCATTGCGAAAGGGACCTCAATGTCTTTGATTTGTCGTCTGTTTTGGTGATAGAGAGTCCCGCTTTGCTGAAATCCTGGCACCCACACTGCGAAGGCAAATTGAAACCGCTAACAGAACGAAGACAACACTGCCGCCACTGACCTTGAAAGTGGTAAGACGAACTGCAAGTAAACAAACTACTTCATCTCCAGCAATTACAAAATGCAGCATAGTGGTTAAATTTAGCGCATCCCTCTTGCTTTCAAGATGGCATTACATTGCACTTAACCTTGCAAATAGACATCACTTCTTCATCTTACACAAGATCTTGTGTAAATCTTAGTCCAGGTTTTTTGTACAAATTCATCTTTTCACTCTAAGCTAGTTGGGCATTCAATTCATTAAGTTTGATATAGCAACAACGTTACCACTTATTTTTCCGGAAGTTAGCCATATCTTATGTATGGTTATGTTGCTCATTATTTGTTTTATATATTGTATAGCACGCTAAACATCTTTGACAAGGCTAGGCCATGGTTTCGGCTGTCCATTGACCTAATCGTTGGTACAGTTACGAAGTGATCAAAGTCCAGCATCCCTACTACGCTACGCATGTGATCTTATCATTCAGTTGTAATCAAATCCTCTATGCTGTCGACGCCTGGATATTTAGCTCGTGCGCCTAATTTGGACTAGACATGTGTGCTTGCTGAAAGAGTTCAAAGAACTAGTCTGCTGACTCGAGGTGTAGTATAAGTGAATGTAGTGGAAGTGTCACAGAGACAATGCATCTGAGTGCTCTTTTTAGCGAAAGCCACCTTTGGCTGTGCAACGCACGTACAGGAACCGGTTTCTCGGCAGAAGCAGCAGTGGTTAGGTCTGGAAGGCTACCGTCAAATGCTTCCTAGGAGTTGTCATTCAAACAAAGAAATGGTGACGTTGACTATGCTGAATTTTGCTAAGGGTTGTTCTAAAGGGAAAACGAACATCCTTGGCTCTCTACTCCTTCCTTTTCAAAACTCGTGGACTGATTTAGCTCGAGTCAAGCACGCCGTCAACACCGTCACTATTTCGCCAGTTTGCCATCACGTTGCTTATAAAGTGCCTTCCCTGCAGAAGGAGTGTGTGGCCTTCAAGCAGGGTGTTATCTACATCATGAAACATTTCCTGCCTGTACGGAATCGCATTTAATATTTTTGGTCGATTGCATGGATTGATATCTAGTCAGTCTCCTCTTCATCTTCTTCGGATGCTTAACGACTTCCTTTTTAACAAATCTATGCCTTTGTAACGCACAATGTGATCGCATTGGGACTGGACTTTAACGGCAGCAGAAATCACTGCTGTGATGTCAAGCGATCGGCTGATCTTCTTTCTGTTATTAGACAATTGAATGCATTCTCACATTCGTTCCCTCTCTTCATTGATAACACATTAAAAGTCATTTAATGTAATGGCATACTTAAACAGAATCTAAACCTCACATACTGCTTCATGTTCCTCTCCGCTAAAAACAAATAATACTCAGTGCCGAAGCGGTCTTTTATCTAAAAGCATTCTTTTCATTGAATGACTTTGTCGGCAATTTACATGCTTTTCTATCTCCATTAGCTACTTCTGTCATTTAACGGGTATGGAGGTTACACGTACTAGCAAATATGTCCGCTGAATGCGGTAAATAGATGCATGGCCGAGAATCCGATGGACTACGCGATCCTCCTGCACCACTTTTCTGACTCATGCAAGCCGGTCGATTGATGGATCGATAAGTGCATCTGCTGAGCCGTCATCGCTGCCTTGTTTACCATGCTGGGCAGGCATGAGTGGCGAGGGCTTCGAATAAAGTCGCAAATGACATAGTGCAGTTCTTTGTTTAGTTTTTAATTATGTGTCCGTATTGTAGTTTTTTAAACATCCCCTTGCCTTACCATTTAATTAAGCTCGACCGTGTGTGTTGTTGCGTTCCATGTTGGTGAAAATTTTGAAAAAGTGGGACTGCAAAGGAACGTGACCGTGTCGTCATCGCCCTTCCGTACCACCTTTAAGCTGTAAGTAAGATTTCCATTAGTGTAATCGGTGGATAATTGCCACTTCATGTTCCTTCACCTCTTCTAAGGGGATTTCCCTTCACCTGTTACGATCCAAGTGACCCTTTCGATCATCCCTTTTTAGCGAAGCCAGCGCTACCGCAGCGGTTGCAGAGCAGAGGAAGCAGAATCTGCACATTTACAAGGAATGACTTAAAAGGAAGAAAGAAGGAATCACAAACACCACTCAGCTGGACTTCATCACGTCCTGACGATGGCATAAGTTGCTTATTATTCGGAAGTTAATCTTTCGTCTTCGTTGATGTTATTAAAATTAGAGGCCGTTTGCCTTTGTACATGAAGTCATCGCATACGCACGGGTTCCGGTTAAGGGAAGGAGTATGGCTAAATGCTGACCTGCTAGGTTTCCGTAGAGTTAAGTCTGGATAGCGTTTTACGTTTAATCATTTTTCCTACACCTTCAGTAGATGTTAAGCAAGAATCACGCCAATGAAAATGTTAATGAACACATTAAAAGCAGGGAAAGGACTAATGAGCAAATGATTAGGAAGATCGCAAAATAAAAAAGCATAAATGCCCACATATGCAGAGATCTGAATTCTTAAGTCATAGAGGGAAGTTGAGTAGAGAGGCGACCACGACTCATTGGGAACGACTGCATGTTGGGTGCTCGTAGAAACACTATCATGAAGACGGCGATGCCTTCCAATGACCGCGTCAGCAGCATTGAGGCGAGTGTCTGATTCAAGGATCAATGCACAACATTTTATCAATGGCTCATGCAAATCTTTGATGCGCTGTAATGCTTCATTGTCTCTCGAGTGACTCCCCATTCTCACCATGATTTGAGTCTTCAAGTAGTTAGTGCAGAACACAGACATAAGCTGATATAAGGCAACCGTTAGCGGAAGAATTTAGCAATTGCAACCAATTTTGGTGACCCAATAGATGGGAGTTTTAGAATACCGGAGTAGAGCAACCCATAGGAGGGAGCCGAAATGCCAAACTTAAATGATAAAAACGTGGGAATTGGGCAGTCAGGCAGAGCTTTGCCAAATGTTTGCACTGGATAATATGCACACGCTAACTTTGCGTCTATCTGTTTTTAAGATTATACGGGCTAAATGCTTAAATGTTAAGAGAGTAAAATAATTTGTCTCGTGAATATTACGCAGTAGGCGGAGATGCAAGTGCGAGGAGAACATGCACTCCAGATTGTTGGGGATTATCAGCTCCTATAACAGGTAAAATTTGGTTTGAAGGAGTGTCTACAACAATGCCATTTTGAAAAGACTCAAGCAGCTACAGTGGTGGTATTGAGCGTAATAAGATGAAGAATGGTAAGAGAGGAGTACGTAAATACGTAAAATGAGTTAGGTAAACAATTGGGATGCCTGAGCTATATAGGCAACCGAAATAACTTACGAATGATTGTGCAGTGCGTAGTCATGTAAATATAATAGTCGGAGCAGTGTATCAAGCACCATGTGGGGACAAAGGTGAGTAAAAACAATGAAGCCACTATCCAAAAGTTGTAACTCAACCACTGTTAATGCTTTATTTATAGGTGGCCAAGTCTTTAAGTTAACTGATTAGCGCCTGAATTTCAAGGTCATTGGAGCTGGTGTTGTGGCTCTTATCCTTGTCGAGTTGGAGTCTAGCCTTTGCAATCACATCGCACACGTCTAATCAAATGGTGAGTAATACATTAGGCCTTTTTGTTTCCTTTTTGTGCAAAAGCTTTTGACGATTGCCATTTACTGTACGATTATGCTCTGCAATGCAATCTTACGATTTCAATTTTCGTTACTCAGCATGGCTGCTTTGCTCGCGTAGTTATGGCGTGTGAAATACTAACGAACGCAAAGTATTTAGGGTACAGGATTGACCTAGGTGAAAGGAATGAAGCCATTGATTAGCCGCTACTCTCGACCTACCATCCTATAAGCGACCGTAGCAATGTCCGTGAGTCTGCAAACAGAACTATTGTTTTGATTTAGGAAAGCCTCTGCTGTTGGATTACTAAGGTTACATATGATGCCGCTTCACCCATTTTTCTTCGGCTACCGGCTTGTGGCCCTCCGTGGTAGTTTCCGCCTTTTCATTTCAATCAGTGCTGAAATAGAAAGGACAGATGGGCGTTTATTATTTTATTTAAGGGGTAGGTATACAATCGGGTTAAGCTGCTGTTTTACTTAATTAAATATGATTTTGTCCTAACTTAAAAAAATCTTTGCAGCCTCCTGCCTTGAGCGATTGTTTTAATGCCATCGATGTAAACAGTTGCGCATAAGTCTTAGTTAAAACGCATTAAGTTTGGCTAAGATAGGGACCGCAAGGCTTTATTTACGGTGCATTTGGATTAGTTTTGGTCAGAAGGGATGGTTGTTTTGTCTGTGAGGTTTGTGACGTTTTGGATTATGCGGTGATTCGAAGGAGATTCTGTGGCCTTATGCCTAACGAAAAGTATTCCGAAGTTTTCAATTCAGAGGGTACAGATTGAGTCTTGGTCGACGATTCAGTAATATCTTGATGTCATTGGTCCTGGAATCTGGGCAATGCTAGCATTTGCATCACCTTTTGACTTCGGAGAGGTCCCAGGAGGCCTCATTAACGGCAAAGAAAAGTGCGCTTGATCGTAAATACAACTCTTGCTTTGGGTTGCCGGCTTCCAGCCCGCCTCTTACCCATTCTGGTTCGTTAGCTATTACTTCGGTGCAATTCATGAAACCCTGTGTTGAAGCGCTAAAATTCATGAAATTCTTTGGCTACCTAATGAGTAAGGCATAAAATCGGGGTAATGCTTTAAATTAATGTTTGCGGTTGGCCTTACGACAACAAAACGCCCTTCTGGGTGCTAAAAGTAATTGCTTGAAAAGTTGTGACAGGCTTTAAGCATCGCAATTAGATCAGCAAAATATTTTGACACGTAAATCCGCAAGCACAGTGCATTGATAAACATAAGGTTTGCTTGGCACAAGAGACGTGGTGTTCGATATTAAGATTTTCATTTGTTTGTAAAGAAAATGCTCAAGGTATCGAAAAGGATAAAGAACTGTTAGCCAATTCAATGCCGCCCTTGGCAGGCATGGACATTTAAGCTCTGCTTCCCGCAATGTCACAGCGTTTGCTGTGTGGTAGCAAATCGGCATTTGCGGTACTGCTTCACACTAAGACGCTACTATCTCACTTAGCTCATTTTGGTGTAATTCGCGTCTAATCCAATTTGCAAATTCCTTTTAAGCAAGAAAGGGGCAATTATCGTCTGTGTGGTAGTTGATGCAAATCATGCTAACAAAAATTTATTATTTTAATGATGGAAGGTGCACGCTAAGGCCATTCAGGTGTTCGCTCTTCCCTCGACGATGATGCGGAAATGCGCAAATGCATGTCAAGGCAATCAAACTTCTGGTTCAAATGAGGTTTAAGCGTGAAATTTGCGTAGTTGCTCCCTTGCGGATTTGCCGATTGGAAGGGTTGCATCGTGATGATTGGGGCTGTTGTTTTACAATTTATTTTGCTTCAGCAGGTACTAGGATCTTCTTTTAGGCTGGATTCGTTCGCTAACGTAGTGAGCAGTGATTAAACGGATGAGTGGATGTATGGAACTGAGTTTACACCAAATGACGGTACCGAAAAGTCATCTGACAGTCTGTCAACCCTTTCTCTCTCTATCCACGGGGAAGATATACCATGCTGCCAACAAAGCAATGTTGTTGAAGTGCATTTTTGAGAATTGGTGCTGGTTGATGATCAGTGCCGAATGCATTAGGCGTCCGCTGTACATGGCGCGCTGCCCAGTGTTGCATTCCAGCTTCTTGAAATTGTTCTGTTGGGCAGAGGACATTTTCATCAGTGCGGGAACGGATTGCGGTGGAGGCTTGGAGGATGCATTTGCCAAGTGACTGCAGTGCATTATCGGGTTCGTGCCATTGTTTACACGATCGTTTAGTTTCTTTACTTCTCTGCTTTCCTTAAACAAGCCTCATGTCCTCTGTAAGATTTGACACCGCTCCTGTGTGAATTTTGTGGTAGGCGGGCAGAGACAACATTGAGGTCAGGGATCTGGGGAATATTGCCTGTTGAATTGGGATTCTGTCCTTTGCAGAGACTTGTGCTGAAGGCCCATGCGCACCAAGAATGAAAGACTGGGCTGATTGTTGCCAGGTTAATCAAAATACCTCATGTTAAGTCGGTACTAATATGTCAAGCATAGCGGTTTTGGGTGCCACATGATGGCTGAACGTAGTAAACAAAAGAAAGTGGTAAAACTGAATCGTACTGGAACCTCAGTCGAACCGCTTTTAATTGGCGAATTTAGAAGTCATTTAGGCACTGTAGAAGAGGCATTGAGCCGTTTGAGCGGGAGAAAGGAGGCAGACCGAGTGGCAAGATGGGCTGTCTCGAACTAGCAAAGTTGCCATGCTTTGGCTTAGTCTCGATTACCTAAAGTGTGTGAAGTGAGTATTCTCAAGTAAAAGAGGTTCACCTGCCCCAAGGGCAGATGCTAGATTAAGGATAAAGTGGAACGGGTTAAGTTGCTGTGCTCAGCATCATTAATTTTGTTCCAGTCTCAACTTGAAAGCGCTTTCAATAGCCTCTTGTCTTGCACAGAGTTCTTTTAATGCTATCAATTTAAATTATGACGCATTAAGAGCGGAGTCGGCAATAGCTTTAAGGCTCCACTGCACTTCCACTTGCTGTGTTCAAATCAGTCTTGAGGAGACAGGAGACTCCGTGGCCTGGTGCTTTGAAGTTAGGCAGCGACCAAAAAGGGATTCCTTGGCTACATGTCTATCGTAGAAGTAATCCAAAGCATTCAATTTAGGCATTGACAAAAATGGAATGAATGGAATTGAAGTGTTTTGGTAAGCGTACTGCTCTCCAGTTCATCCATCGTGACATAAATTTGATCAAATTATGGATTCCAAAGCCCCATGTCTTATTGGATGCAGACGATGGTCCCCGATCAATGCGCATCGAGCTTGGTCAGTTTTTATTTTATTTGACTAAACCTTGACCACATAAGGCACTCTGCGATCTCTTGTCAACTGTTATTGTCCTCTGCCATTTGCGGATTCGGTATTGCTGCTTTCGTCCAGGGCGAGGCGCGTTGAATTTATTTTGAGGAACCAACGAAAATCAGAAATTTTACATCGCGTTAGTCTATTTCGGCACTCTTCAATAAGCCGTTTGTTTTCTAAAGTCTTTTCCGTGACGTGGGCAATTTTGCTTTTATTTCGGTTGACGCTCTCGTTAACACCACTTTAACACCACCTTGGTCAGAATACTGATTTGAAACCATTTTGTCGATGGTACTTTTAAGACAGTGTCACCCCACCTGGCGTTATATTTTCTTCATGCTTAGTGAAAATCGACCCTTTGGAACTGTTCTTATTCTTGGTGCGCTTTGTTATCTTTGCTATGCTTTACTTTATATTTGCACATTTTTTGATGCATTCACTAGAACCGCTTTGTTTGCGCTTGTACTTGCATTTGCAATGACATCTTTTGGGTTTCCTCGGCCTTCAATCGCAATTAAAGCCTCCAGACCACCACTACCTTGTTGACAGAGGACTGGTCAGTCTTGGATGTCATTTCATTTGCTTTTGTACTCTCTTGTGGCATTACTCGTAATCGGACCTTACAGTTTAGTTGCAGTGATGTTAGGAAAACTCGGACGTCTCGTGACCGCGGCTGCGTTTCACCTCACGCTTTTTAATCCAGATTTGCTGAGATTTGAGGTGTCAGTGGATTTTATCATTTTGTAAGCCCCTGCAGTAGCTTCGGTTATAGTTTCATAATTTGCATGCGCTAAATGCTTAAGGAGTGCCTAAAGTTTTTTAGTTTTAATGATCCTCAGTTGATTCAGTTAGTGTCCTTGCAGCTTGTAAACTGAGCTTTATCAGAGGCTTTCAATGAAAATTATAAGAAATGCACAAACACAAAAGCAACCTGCATAACATTGGGGATGTCATGCGATAAAAATTCAAGCTTTAGAGACCGGAAGAACTTTAGTTATTTAATTAACTTGTTTGAGATTGCTCGTGGTTTCTGTTAAGAATGTTGTTTGAATCTGACCGTCGGTTTTGTAATTTTGAGGTGGTAGCTATCAGCAGTGTTGGTGTTGGTGGTAAGCAAACGTATTATAGTCGATTTGATGCGGTGATTGTTTTAGGGTGCAGTGGTGGGTATCACTATGCAACTCTCAAATAAATGGTGGATGATTTATATTCGATTTGGTCTTGCTAACTGTTCACTTTCTTCGCTGTTGTTTAGAAACTAATAGTAAGGGGAGCATCAAGTCACCGAAGAGGAGGCTCAGTTGATGACTGCACTGACACGCACTGAACTGTAGCGCATGCCTTTTTTAAATTAAAACATGTGCATTAAATGCATAGGATGACCTGCATTTTGCATTTGTCTGAGGTGAGGCAATTCTTAAAAAACGCAGATTCTCTTATCATTTTCAAGGTGATTGGCGGCAACGTCGTCTTCCTTTTTATTAGAACATGCGTTTCGTCGCAATATCAGGGAAGACAGAGCTTCTCCAACGAAGAGCTCTATTTATCAAAAATGGACAATCTATTGAAGCTGCCGAGGGCGACTGCATGACAACCGGCCTGAAGGTCTTCATATGCCTGGAAAGCATCTCGCTTCACCGAAGCGCAATTCCGTGGGCATGGGATGCTACTTCACTTGTAAACCAGGTAAGAATGAGCCAATTGGAATCATGTGCGCCTTGTTGAATCGTGCTTCTGCCAGTTTTACTCCAGAATGAGTTTGGGCTGGCACTGATGGGTTTTACTGCTTAAGAGACGATTGACACCGGCGTTCATGTTTTGCACATGTGGAGTGCACGTTCTGTTTAAAAAACATCTTTTTTTCATTCAATTGGTAGGTTGAAACGCATGTTAAAGAATTGGGCATAATTTTGAAATACACGACCTCATTTCTGCCAATCGGTTGACAATCTGCATAGCTGACCTTAAATAACTGCTCGGGAAGTGCAGAGCAAAAATTGAGTTGGCTCGGAAAGCTCCATGATGGTTGGTGCATGAGGCTCGGCGAGGAGGGGAGGACTGCGTAATGCTTTGTTTAGTTTACTTCTGGCTTTGGCTGCCGTCTCGTGGTCAGCCATGTTGCCTTAGTCGGGCACTGCTGTTGCTTCTTTCGGATAAGGGCAGGCAATTTTGGATGATCTGGTTCATTTCCGAAGCGTTGTGGTTAGTACTGGCGCAAAACAAATCACTTTGATGGCAATGCAAGTTCCTATGGAAGGCGTGTTGGTTCGGTGCAATGCCTCCGCATAAGCCATAATGTGTGGGATTTAATTACCTGAACTTGAAGTCGCACCTATGGTGGCAGTGGCACCTCAAAATAGTGGCAATGTGTGAATGTCCTCATTGTCAGCACTTGGGTGTTGTTCTCCGGATGCGGTCGAGTCATCATCAGGTATGCTCAAGTTATTGGTGTAAGGCTGGCGCTGGTTTCTCAAGAAGGTAAGCACAAGTGAACGCAGATGTTGTGGTTAAATGGATGTAGGATGCTGCCAACTGATTTTTGGCTGCTTGTGGAATTCGTTTCGATAGTCTAACTTGAAAACCTCTTCTTTTTGATGAATGTCAGATTGGTGTTGAAACGGAAGTCACTGACCGGTCTTTTGTAAGAAGCAGTTGCATTTCGCTATCGACGTCGATCTCAATTTACTTAGTTTGCTGAATAGAGCAAAAAACTTTGCATCATGGCATTAACTTCATCGAAGCTCTGCCTGCCTGCATTGCCCGTGCATTAGACAAAAGATTGTGGTGTCAGAACCATGTCAATGATTCAATGCCCTCGTTTGCCAACACTCTGATGTTATTCTCCTGACAAGTTAAGATCATCTTGAGGTCTGCTTAAATGACTAGTAGGAGGATAGAGTTGGTTTATTAAGGATTTGAACCCAATGGGACTACAACCGTAGAGGCTGATAGGATGTAAGCTGTTACTGATTGCGATTGAGTAGCATGTGGAAGTGAGTTTGCAAAGTGCTAATAAGTCAAGGTAATAGGGAGCCCTTATTTTCCTTCCCTGGTAGTTCAGTGCTGCCTTTCCATGCAGGCGTGTGCACTACATTGCTTAGAAGTTTGTGTTGAAATCGAAGCCCCCGAAAACGAGGCAATTGTCGACTATGAACAGCAAGTAGTTCGACAATAACTCCATGGGGAGCTATGAATGATCAAATTTTTTTACCCAACAATCATATCACTGCTTTAATCTTCTTACTGTTAGGGCTGTAATTTTCTTCCCCTGACGCGACTTATTCTTCTTCAGGTCTGCTTAAGCTACCGGCTAAAGCTTAATGCGATTTTTAAGAGCATTTTGGACACAATAATAAAACCACAACCATTGTGGTTGGAGAGGAGTAAACTGCTTGTGCAAGTAGGTGTACAAAGTGCCGGTGGGTTAAGGTAATAGGGAGCTATTTTCTTTTTCAAAGTAGTTTGATGTTCCTTTTCCATCTAAAGCACTTAAATAAGGTACCAAAATCGAACCCTTGGGAGCCAAGTAGTTGTAACCAATGAATAGTAGGTAGCCTGTCGATAGCCCCATAAGTAATTATAGGGATAGGTTTCCTACTCCGCCTTAATGCTGTTTATCATTTTTTTAGATGACGTGTTAACTGACCACTGGCGTTCTTCCTGCTCTTACGGGCTTCTTCCCATTTAAAGAATTTAAGTGAATTATTTTGGCTTCTCAGCAAAAGGCTAAAGCGACCAGTTTGGCTGAATTTGATTGCCTCCTACAAACATTGTGGATACGTCGATCTTGGCACTGCGGAGACCGTCATGGCAGTAGAGGTGCGGCAGTTGCTTGCCCATTCACCTCTTTTCTGTTAACTCACGGTTGTTGTGACCCCGTTTTGTGTTGCCCGACAACGCTTTTTGCCGTGCGAGTGTATTTCATGAGCATTAATGGATGCTATTTTTATTTGATTTTGTTTTGCATTTGTGTCCGTTCCTTGAGTTACCTGACGCTCAGTTGCGGACCCAGTCACTTATTGGTAGCATTGCCCTAGCCGTGTAGGCTGGTCTCTGTGGCATATTAACAGATACGTTTTCTCCATTCCTTAAAAACGTAAATCCGTTTTGTCTTGGAGCATAGCCTTTTAGCTTCTAAAGGATCGAAGGGCTTTACAAAGGGGACATTTAATTAAACAGCCAGCTGAAAGGTTGCATTTCGTAGTGATTAGGTCAGAGTCTTTGAACTCCAATGCGCGTTAACTTTGAACTAACGATCGTCGACAGCGTTGAGGGTGGGTTCTTATTCTTCGCGGGTGGTTTTGTCGTGTGAGCTGCCTTCTTTCTTTGGCCTCACGCTTTCATTTATATTATCGCAGAATTTAGGAGTCGGCGAGGTTTATAATGCGTAACTCTGATGTTATTCATTTAGATCTCAACGAAAGAGGTAAGAATTCGTCCTATTTGCGAAAGCCATGACATTTCATTAAACGCTTCGATAAAGTTTGGCAAGCGTTGTATTTTATCGCACCGTACCAAAGAAGTGTTTTGGAATGCATTATAACACCAGGAAAGGATGAACAATGCCATTCATGTCCACAGTTAGCGAGGTGGATCCGTTTTTTGCTATGAAAGATACGACCACACTTGAGGGGTACGGAACTGGCAGGCCCCAGCCTATTTCAAGGAGAGCAACATTTAGCTAAGAGTTTCAAATCAGTGACTAATATCAATGAATATATATGGATAGTGATGGTTTTCACAAAAAACCCCGAGGCTAGTACATTTAATCGGCTGCATTAGATGAATAGCATGACATGGAGATTAAATAAGAGAAAGATGTGTGCAAACTTGAGCAAAAATTTATCAATTGGTTTTAAGCCATAAGTTAACTACATTTTGCATATCATGCAAATTAAAACAGGTCTTTAGTTGAGGTGTTTTGCTCGTCACATTCAAGGTCACCAGTGGTAACTGCTTTCATTCTCGTTGGCTGCCTACAATTTTCATAGCAACGGCTTAGGTGGGCTATGCAGTTTTGGGACTAACTTGATAACTAAGGGTTACTTGGTGAGGTAGTATATCGAACTGGGAATTTCACAACAATACAACGTGCCTGACCAAGGGTAAGAATCTGAGCATGGGCGTCTTAGCGACAGATGTGGAATAGGAATGCTGCGGTGGGCATTGCTTCGTACATAACTCAGGTAAAAACAAATTGCCTTTCATGCTTTTCAATTAAGTCTTACATACATAATTTTGCAATGATTATTAACCAAGTCGATTTTACCATTATGTTAAGATCCCTATTTTTATTTGTAGTGACTTTGTTCATGCAAGCCGCCTAAGTGTCTAAGTCTCTGAGCTCCGTTTTAAAGTGTTAATCAATTCAAGTTGTTTAACAGCTGCATAGTTATGCTATGGAAGTAATTGCTTGATAAGAAAGCTGATTACCACGTTCAGCAGCAGAGGGAGATGTCGGTTACTATTAGGTTTTGACTCATGTATTAGGCCGGTGCGTGCATAGAGCAGCACCCTTGCTAAGTAATGGCAAACTAACGTAGGTGCTCTGTCCCCCTCTTGGGTTCGAGACGGACCCAACTCCGATTCCTCACTTGTGGCTTGTTACGGGATTGAAAAAGAAATCTTACGCAAAATTACATCTCCTTTCCATGAGTCGATACATAGAATGTGATTTAATACAAATATCAGCCACAAAACGCTTGGCACATTAGAGAGAATCAATTAGGAATAGGTGCCAAGTGTTATGTTACTTCTGTTCAAATGCGGTTCAGTTCAAGTGGAGGATATTGGCATTCAGGGATGACCGTATTGCAATGCGTGTGATGAGGTAATTTAACCGCAAACTTACTCATTTCTCTCCTATCTCTGGTGACGGTGATAACCCTGGTGCTGTCACTAAACGGTAGACATTGTCACTGGTAAAGGGACCATTTTCCGGAGAAAAGCAAGCTTGCACAACAATGGGAACTCATTAATTATTAGCTGCAGTTTTCGTACTTTTTCGTCAAAAACAAACTTTACCAATTCCGTTGGAAAGCCAGATGCACGTTTTGTCGTAAAAAGGTTTTCCGAGAGGGCTAAAATTTTCACGACGTTGTTTTGATCCTAAGTTAATTGAAATTGGAATCTAGCTCACAAACGTTCGCATTATTTAAACGAGCAGGCCAGGTGTGTCCAAAGAATTTTGCTCATGTTTCTGCGGTGGAAACAAGCCTACAAAAGGCTCAAGGTTGATCTTGTTTCGAAGTTGTTCGGAGCGAAGAATCAGCAGCTTGCTTCCTGATATCCAATGTTGCTGTAATTTTCGTTTTAAAATCGGCATGAAAGGTGTGAGGATGCGCAAGATATACAAGGAGTGCTCTTACGCCACCGGTTTAGTCATGTGCCTTATTTGATCTGTTTCGATCGAGCTTGCTCGAATTGGGCACTTGGCAGCTTACTTTCCCGCGCGCATTCAGCCAGCTGTGTTGGTAGGGTTAGACCGCTCAAAGAGACCAGAGTGTAGTAATGTAAAGTGCGAGGTGCATTTATAAAAAGACTGGTTAGCTTGGCTGCGTACAAACATTGTTTTATGGTTCTCGAGCAGTTATATCCCTCCTTATTAATAACTCTGTGTGGAAAATTTGTTTGCTTCGCACAAATGCAGCAACAATTTCGAAGCCCCGTTTTATGGTAGGCAGCACAGGGATTGAGTAACCTGTTAAATTCATACTAAATAAGATCAAACGAAATTGATCTCTTAGACCAGGTTAATGAATGCTTGAGTAATGCAGGAAAAATGAGAGTAAACAAGGCCATTGGCCTCATTCCGCAGAGGCGGCTTGCAAATCACCAGTAAATTCAACCAAATCACTACTTTTGCCTACCTTCTCAAATCGACCTATCTGCACATACTAAGCAGATCCTATATCGTAATCTATGTCATTTTTATTATTCCCTGCTTTATCAAATCTTTGGTTAGTATCTCCTTGGACTTTTACTGTGCTCACCACACTCAAGCATTGCATGTCCCATAATTTTTCGTGCTTTTCCTCCATGCACCGAAGTCAACCTGCAGAGAGGCGCGCTGCTTTGTCCTTCCTACTCCTTTACCTGTCCTCTCCCTCTCTCCCTTTTCCTTCATACCTGTGAACAATTCCCTGCTACCTCAACCACCTTTAATTGGATGATGGCATTTTTTCTGTGAGTTCCTCTTTAACCCTCCACCACTCCCACTCTACACTAGGGCGTGCTTAAATGACGCAAAGATAAATGGCCTCTAGATCATACCTGCTCAAATATAAGTCTTGTTCACCATTTCTCTCCACCTCATGGAATTACCACCTGCTCCGCCTCCACCTGATCAGACGAGAGTAGAAGTGGGGCATTTTTCCTACTGTATAATCTAGAACTTGTACAGCTATTTTGTCATTGATTTCGGTAGAGTGCATCTATCCTGCACTCCATACTGGCAGCTTGAAATGGGTACTTTTAGCCCTTGACAGCCTTCTCAATTTCACCGGAATGTATAGGAGATAAGCAACAATGTCAAGTTCGAGAGGACTGATTGGTTTGAGGCAACTTTATTGGCTTAGACAAAGTAGTGAGAAAGAGCAATCATTGGTGTTGAAAGATGGCCTTTCATCCATCTGCGACTCTAAAGGCCGTATTGCTAGTCGCATTGATCATACCTTCTGCTATTTTGTCTAAGACAATAAGGGTGTCACCTGCACTTGTCAAAGTCGCTCATAACCTAAACCGTCTGGTTAAACCGAGAAGGCTAACAAGTGCTGCAATTGCTCATTTGCACCTGCTATTGCAGAGCTCATGATAGAAGCAAATGATAAAATAGGTAATGGCATGGTTGATGGATGTTGTACCAGTTTTAGACTACCCGGTGGGAAAAATACGCCCATTTTTGCTTTTCTTTGGTCGGGTGCAGGACATGCAGATGGAAATTCCATGAGGTGGAGAGAAATGGTGAACGGGCCTTCAATTTAGGCAGATCTGATTTAAAGGTTATTTGTCATTACGTTATTTGATCACGCCCTAGTGCAGAGTTCGACTTGTGAAGAGACAAATATGAACTCACAAAGAGGAGGCTGCCATCCAACAAGCAAGTTGGATGAGGTGGTAGGGAATTGTATATAGGTAAGAGGATAGTTGAGTAAAGACTAAGATAGGCGAGAGGGAGAGAGCCGTTACATGTTAGTGAAGAAGATAAGTAAGGACACAGAATCCGTTTCGTGTATGGGAAGATGGACCTATGGAGTAAACACGGTGGAAAATAATGGGACACGTAATGCTGGCGAGCCTGGTGAGAATGGTAAAGGCAAAGAATGATACGTTGAAGTGGCGATTGATAAAACAGAAGTAGACTAAGTGGCTCTTCCACGCCCATTTGCAAGACATCATCGGGTCTGACTCTTGTGGGCAGCCTGATTCTCAGCTCATGTTATGTGGAGTTATGCCGACGTGAATGGGCGGGTAAACATATTTCATTGGTTGGGTTTAATGGTGCCGTGAAAGATGTCCCTGTGGAATGGGGCTTGCACGAGAGATCAAACCGTCTGGACATAAGCCTGACCCAATGATGGACTTAGAGGAGCCTCCTGGTCTGCGGCAAGTGCCTTCCTTGTCTTCAACTACGCTTACTAAGCCCTCAGCTGCGACATTTGCCATTACATCTTATCGTATCTGCTCCTCACAATCTGCCTTCACCTAACAATCAGAGTAGTCCTTTGGCTATTTAATTCTATGCTGACACGTGAATTTCTCACTCCTCTACTTGTTTTGCCCTTCTCTCGATTTCCCTCGCTTCAAACAGATAATCAATTCTCTACTGCCTCATTTTTTTACTTCATTTGATGATAGGGTCCCATATATGTCCTTCTTCATCCCTTCACATGCTTAAATGACGAGGACTAATAGCCCAGATCAGGTCTGGACAAAATAAGATGGATTTGATTAATACACTCTGTCCGAATTATAAGCCTGTTCCTTATTTATTTCCATCTCTCACCTAAGTTTCTCCAACATCACCTACGCTGCATTTACTCCTCCTTCTCCACCTCACTTATCGAAATCTGGCCCTGTTGTTCCTACTTCGCAATTTTAAGCTTGCCCAACTTCCATTTACACAAGGACATGTACAAGATCATGATCTCACACTAGCAATCGCATAGTCGATGCAACATAACCTGCTCTGATGACATCACCGATGGTCTCATTTCTGTTACGTAATTAGCACTCTTCGTGATTTATGTTAAAAGAAATTAATTTATTTCCTGCCGTGTTTGTCACAATGCCGACCATGAACAGCAAGTAGTTCGACAATAACTCCATGGGGAGCTATGAAAGATCATATTTTTTTTACCCAACAATCATATCACTGCTTTATTCTTCTTACTGTTAGGACTGTAATTTTCTTCCCCTGACGCGACTTATTCTTCTTCAGGTCTGCTTAAGCTACCAGCTAAAGCTTAATGTGGGTTTAACGAGCATTTTGGACATAATAATAAAACCGCAACCGTTGCGGTTGGAGAGGTGCAAGCTGCTACCAACTGTTAGTGACCAGCTTGTAAAAGTAATTGTGTAAGTGCCTGTGAGTTGAGGTAATGGAAAGCCAAATCCTTTTTCGTAGTATTTCGATGCTCCTTTTCCATCTAAATCACTAAATTAAGGTACCAAAATCGAACCCTTTGGAGTCAAGTAGTTGTAACAAATGAATAAGAGGTAGCCTGTCGATAGCTCCATAAGTAATTATAAGGATAGATTTCCTACTTCGCATTAATGCTGTACATTAATTTTTTAGATGACGTGTCAACTAGCCACTGGCGTTTTTCCTGCTCTTACGGGCTTCCTCCTATCTAAAACACTTAAGTGACTTAAGGCGACTATTTTGACTGAATTTGAGTTCCTCCTATGAACACTATGGACACTGCGGAGGCCGTCATAGCAGTAGAGGTGCGGCAGTTGCTTGCCTGAATTGACCTCTTCTATGTTAGTTGACAGTTGTTGTGACCCCATTTTGTGTTGCCTGATGGCCTCTTTTGCCTATGATGAGCCTAAATAACCACCATTTCTATTCGATTTTGCTTTGCATTCGTGTCATTCCCTCAGCATTCTGACGCTCAGTTGCGAATCCAGTCACTTATTGGCTGCATCGCCCTAGCCGTGTAGGCTGGTCTTTGTGCCATATTAAGAGCTTCGTTTTCTCTATTCCTTAAAAATGCAAATGCGATTCGTCTTGGCATTTAGACTTTTTGCCTCCATAGGTTCGAAGGGTGTTGCAAAGGGGACATTTTATTAGATTATTAGCCAAGAGGTTGCATTTCTTCGACATTAGGTCAAAGTCTTTAGGTCCTAATGCGCATTAGCATAGATTCAACGATCGTCGAGAGCGTTGAAAGTGGATTCTTCTTATACTTCATGAAGGGTATTTAGCCATGTAAACTCTCTTCGCCGCTTGGGAGTCTGTGAGGTTTAAAATGCGGGACTCTTGTGTTGTTCTTTTGGATCTCAACGAAAGGGGCAAGAATTCGTCCTAATAACGAAAGCCATGATATTTATTTAAACGCTTCGATAAGGTCTATCCAAGGTTGTATTTATCCACACTGTACCAAAGAAGTGTTTTGGTAACTGAGTGCCTAGAATGCGTTATAACAATAGCAAAAAATGCACGATGCCATTCATGTCCACAGTTAGCTAGGAGGATCCGTTTTTGGCTATTAAAGATACGACCATATTTGAGGCGTACGGAACTGGCAGGCTTTAGCCTATTTTATGTAGAGCAACATATGGCTAAGAGATTCAGTGTGTGCTGAATATCAACGAACGCTAATGCGCAGTGATGGTTTTGCATAAAAACCATGAGGATAATACATTTAATCGGGTGCTTTAGATACATAGCGTCACATGCAGCTTGAGTAAGAAATATACATGTGCAAACTTGAGTATAAATTGCATCTGTCTGTTTCAGGCCATAAATTAACTCTAGCTCGCATGCTATGCAAATTAAAAAAGGTCTTTGTTTGAAATATTTTACTCGTCCCGTTCAGGGTCACCAGCGGTAGCTGCTTCCCATGGCGTCAGCGCATTGGATGCTTTGGAAATGGCAAAGGTGGGTTATGCAAATATAGGACCTGATTTGGTGACTAAGGATTACTTGGTGAGGTAACATCACGATGAGAATTTCACAACAATGCAACGCGTCTGACCACGGGTAAAAACCTAAGCATGAGCGTCTTAGCGACAGATGTGCAATAGGAATTCTGTGGTCGACATTGCTCCGCACATGAATCGGGTAGGAACAAATTGCTTTCATGATTTCCAGTCAAGTCTCAAGTGCCTAAGTTTGCAATGATTGTTTGTTAAACAACTAGATTTTACCCTTATGTTAATTTCCCCATTTTTATTTGCAGTAACTTTGTTCATGTAAGTCGCTTAAGTGGCCACGTCTCTGAGATCTTATTGAAAGTGTTGATCAATTCCAGTTATTTCGCATGGTTGTGGCTTGCAAATGATTATTCAATGAGAGTGCTGCTTACCGCGTTCAACAGCAGAGGGAGGACTCGGTTACTGAGTTCGAAACTGACCCAAATCCGGATCCTTGCTAGTGGCCTAAAACGGGATTGGGAAAAGAAATCTTTTGCAATATTACGTCTCCTTTCCATGCTACTATGCATTGAGTGTGATTTAAAACATCTATCAGCCTGGCCATGCTTGCTACGTCAGGGGGAATCAATTAAGAATAAGTGCCGCATGTTATGTTACTTCTGTCCCAATGCGGTCCAGTTCAAGTGGGGGATTTTGGTATTCAGAGATGACCGCATTGCAATGAGAGTGACGAGGTAACTTTAGCGCATGGCTGACATTTTTTACTCGGATTTACCTGCCATTATTTGCAACCCTACTTCTCTCCTATCTCTGGTGACGGTGATGTCTCTCGTGTAGTCAATAAGGGGTAGAATAAGAATAAGAAGTCAGTAATTACTAGCTGCAGTTTTCGTACTTAATCGTCAAAAGCAAGCTTTGTCCAAATCCAAGGGCGCCTTACTTGGCATGCAAGTGATCGGGTTCGCTCTGTGACTAGATGCGTGGTGCATTAAAAAAGTGCTTTTGAAAGGGTAAAAATTCTTATGTCCTTCTTTTAATCCTAATTTATTTGAAAGTGGAATTTAGCGCGCAATGCTTAACTGCATAAAAACACTATTTTAGGGTTTCACTTTTTTAATAATACAGCGTGGAATATCTTCTTGTTTCGCACAAATGCAGCAAGTATTTCAACGCACTGTAGTATGGTACGCAGCACTAGGAATGACTGAATAGATTAAAATTAGACTAAATAAGAACAAAAGAATCTAATTTTAAGGGCCGGGTTAATAAATGTTTGCGCAATGCAGAAAAAAATGGGAGCAAACAACGCTATTTGCCTCATTCCGCACATGCGGTTTGTAGGTCACCAGGGAATTAAACCGAATCACTAATTTTGCTTGTCTAATCAAGTCATCAAAACTGCTCGTGCGAAGCAGATCCGAAAGTGTCTTTGTAAGAGGTGCCGATGAGCCCCTATTCGATGTCCTTTTTATTAATCTATACTATCAGATCTTCGGTGATTGTCGCCTTGGACTTGTACTGCGCTATTTTGGTTACGCACATTGAATAAGTCCCATTGGTCGAGTTAAGGCCTACGAGGGGAAAGACATCGAAAGCAGCAGTGCGGTGCTCGTACAAGCAACCCCATTCTCCACAGCAATCGCAAATTTATCTCTGGCGGCTCCTAAAATGTCCAAGTCAAGTCAGATGCATCTTCGAAAAGTCCTTGACAAAATTAGCATCTACTGCCATCAGAATTCGAAAACGTCAGGTCAGCTTTGACAAAGCGCTTGGTCTTGGTATAATTCCAGGTCTCCGAATAACCGATGCGTCATTGTTTTGGTATTTGACCCTTTCCCTTTCCTTGTGGCAGGTGGTATGAGTTAAAGACTACCACAAGTTATGCTTAGCTTACTAGCGGGATCGCTTTTCGTAAGCTGCAGCAATGCGCTGAGTACCCTCTTTGTCCTTCCCCTCTCCTCCTCCATCAACTCATTGTGTCATAATTAAGGCTTCTTTTTCACTCCTTGTTTTCATTTTTAAAGGCCACACGGTAATGAACAATCAAAATGTGGCAAGATGAACTTCAGATTTGCTCGACTGACTTTAGTATGAATGAAATACTTCGTGTCGTCAGTTAGGGATTCGCCCTTAAGGATGCCGAGCATTTGGATGGCGGGTAAATCGCGTTTGTAATTCCATATGCCTTGATTCCCTGGCGTTTTGGCCTGCTATGAGGAGACTGATGGGCTCTACAGAACGCTGTGTTGATTGTGATGTTACGAATGCATGATCCAACATGAAAGACATCATCTGAAAGCAGATCTCTTCCTTAAATTGCCGCGTTCTCTCAGCTAGGCAATGCATCCAAGGATAGCTATTTAAACAGGACCTGCCATCCTGTAGTTGGGCATGGACTTTGAGAGGTGGGTGGTAGTGAAGGAAGAAAGTTATTGAGATGTTATAGGAGAACATGGTTGCGTTGCAGTTCCGCAGCAGCTTATTCTCATTACCATGCCTGAATTGATGGTGTTTGTCCACATAGTTTTAACATCTGGGAAGAAACGCTGGGCGAACATGCTTCTGCTCACAGAGCCGGCACCACCAGCCCTTGAGGAAGGAGATTATTCACTACACCAGCATCATTTTCGTATTAGAGAGTGTTCTGCACCTGCTTTTGCTTCACCATGTCTGAGAAGGCGATTAACAGAAGGAAATCGCGCAAGTGCAATCACAGAAACCTCAATGTGATGCTGTGCGCAAAAGTTTCATCGTTCAACTCCTTTGCTGTTATGATGAGCGATGCAGAAGAGTGGGAAATATGCGGACGTCGGGAGGACCATTCGCTCCCGGAGGCCAGTGATGACCATTCCGTAGCAGGAATGGTGATCGTCGAACGCTTCTCGTCTTACACTGAGGACTACTAAGTAAAGAGTATATATAGCATAGCATGTCTTGGTTGTGCGTGCACCATCAATGAATTCAATGGAAGATAGCGGTTCTTTGGGGTCCGGCTTGCCATGCACACTGATAACCCATGCTTATTTGCTTCTAAAAGGGGTCACATTCTGAAGACGACGTGGAGGCGACTCCTGCCAGGGCGTCAAGGGTATGATGTTAATTGCAAGATTACCCGGTTGAAGTTGTTGAATACTCCGCTTATTCATGGTCATCGTTAAGCAGCGCTTAAGTGTCAGATTTGAATTGCATAATTTAGTCTATGTCGGTTTCAAGAGGAGAAGCACCTGCCAGATCTGGTTATCATTTACTTGTGGGTTAATCGAGCTGCGATCGTGGCTCAGAGTGCACCAATCCTAGGCAGCTCTCAAATGCCGTATTAGGATGGTCTCCATGATCTAATTATCAAGAAGGATCAGAATGCACGACTCCTGATGAGCTTCGTGAAATCGTTTTTATTTCGGTATCGGAGTATGACCCGCATTTAGAGCCGGTAAACATGGGATCACCGGTACACAGTCAGCTGTCCTCCAAAAAACCGCCACTTCTCTGAATTCATTGGTGCTGCACCCACAACCTCGAAGTCGTTGTAGATGCGCAGTCTATTCCTTGCTAACTGAGATCAACTGCAATTTTACGTGCTGATTTAAAAGCGCGGGTCTTGCATTTGCTCCGAAAGGATTCCTTTTGCAATTCCTGACTCATGGCCATAAACAGGCATGGGGAAGATCGTTCGTTAGTGCCAATTTTCTTACAGCTGGAAATGAGCCATGGAGTGCACACTACATTGAGCCGACAATGACTTCCGCTAGCAGAGAATTTTGCCTTTCCATCCACGTAGTGCATCCTTGCATGATCCCTTGTGCTCTGCTTATCGTACCACATGTGCCAGATATCTGCCAAATTAAAAATTTACGTCACCCTGCCTTTTCACTTTCGTAAGCTTCAATGGGAAACCAGGCCTGTCTTGACCAATCTATCGCAACTGCAAGTCACGATTGGGTTTCTTGTGAATGACAAAAGTAGACTTGACTTTGTCGCGGGCAGTTCAAACTTCGTCCGCATGGTGTGGCTGGCCGAAACGTGAGCCCACCTGCCTTGATTTTACACGTAGCAGTAATTCAGAGAAGAGATTATTACCTATGCTAGACTTTCCATCGACCGTTCGATGTGCCTGAGGCTTAAAGCCTTTTCAAGGAGTCTAAGCGTAGCAAGCTTTGTTGTCTAAGCATATTAATAGGCACACGAATGGCTCCTATAAGTTGGTTGGCGTGTCCTGCATTGCGAAGAACCTGTGCTCACCAGAATTCATTATGGTGCACAAATCAGGGATCGAGGAACTACCGGCACACCGCTTCGCACTAGCATGCAGCGAAAACTCACTTGGATTTGGATGCACACATTCAATAAGCTAAGTGTACAGCAATGGAGAGGCGCGTAAAATACACACTTGTGTGAAGTAATGCGGTTGACAGTATTGGACAAAAGTAGCTTGGTACCGTACCGCCCAGCAAAACCACCACTGCGTCCAACAACGCGAGAGCCGACGAGCACCAAGCTAATCAACGCAGAACCTACTGTGCGTCCAGCATGCGAAGCGGTAAAACAAAGGAAGCAAATTGGTGAGGAGCATAGAATGCACGTGTAAACCCTTCAAAAATATTTAAATTAAATCCAACAAAACACCTTTTTATGCAAAGCAGATCGAAAAAGTGGTGTACCTGGCACGTAGAGCCACGCCAAAGCAAAGAATGTTGGGGCTATTAACGAGATGTTGACAAAAAACTGAGCGAAGTCGGGATTACCACGCAAAGGGGAATGCAGTCAAAAATATCAAAAAAATAAATAGCAGAGATACGGTAAATAAGGGAAACCAAAGTAAATCTAGGATAGAGCACGGAAAACTGGAAACAAATGCAAAGGTGGATCAGCAAAGGAAAGAAAATTAAAGAAAATTAGGTTGTACAACCGTTGAACACGAGGATACCAACACAGCATGTATTGGAGTTCCTATTGCCATAAAACTCCTCGAATCTGCAGCCCTACATGACTGGATACCGATAGTTGACAGCAGTGGTCGTTGCTAGCCCTCTTTAGAAGTACGATCCTAACACCGCCACAAGTCCACATTCTCTTGCGGTGGTCAAGTTATTCAAGCAGGCTTTACCGTTGCATGTTTTCTCATGTTCTTGCACTCGGCTCCGGCTGTAGAGACTAAACGAGTCCGTGCGTGTATGTTGTTATGATTTCCACAATTTCTGATGTTCTTTAGTCGTCACCTTTGACGATTTTCGCATAACGGTAACTTTAAACGATGAGGATGCTTGAATTACAAACACGAGGGTAAGTGGCGATGCCAACTTTGCTGCAAACACCATCCCTGCAGCCTGGTGAAGGCCCGAGTCATTTTGCTAAGCTCGCCAGCCTTATTTCAGTTTCTCTGGCCACGGAGCACCCTTTTACGGGTACAAGTACGGCCAACTTCCACGCTCCACTGTTTTGGCTGTCTCTTTGCTTGCTTTAAGCTGGCCCGTGTGTTATTGTGGTTCCTTATATGCACTTCCTTGTGTCCACTTTCACTTCTGTGCTCGTTTTCCCACTCTGAAGTTGCTGTATTGCATTTTTCTAAATTGCAGGCCTAACTTTTCCCTCGAAAGTACGTCTGAACGTGTGCGCACTTTGGAGCTTTTACCTTAACTACCAGTTGCGTGCGGCAAAGCCGTCCACCGCCTTCTTCAAAGCGGCTCAAAACACGCCTTCATGTTGCTGATTAAAGTTGGGTGAATTTCCTTATGTTTGAATTCGATTAGGAGATATAGTAGTATAAAAGTGTTTGCAGCTGATTTGTCCGTTTTGAGTTTTGCTGCATAGCCGTAATGCTTGCATATCTACAACTTCTGTTACTTGGAGAAAGCGTCCTTTGGGATGAACACTCTGTCAGGCAAATTCATAGCAATTTCGTAACGAATCCTGGAGGTAAGATGGCACTGCAAGTCTTCGTTGTCCAGAGTGCCAAAAAATTGAAGGAAAGGCACATAAAAGGGTGCCCGAATGGTAGAACGATATGGAGCGTTGATAAAGTGATGCAAGCTCCAAATCCGTTTTGGTAGGGTGGTCTGTTACTTTTTATCAATCGCGCTGACTTTCCACCTGAGGTCTGGGCAATGTTTAACAATATTTACATCATGCTTAAGGCATCCAGCGTCGCTTTCTGCCATCTTTAAGCCGATGTCAAGGTACAGTTTGCAGGGATTGTGGGTGTGCTTAAACTCAGAACTCACCAAGTATGGGATTTAGGTATCCGCGAACAAAACGTTGCATTGGTGATAGACTTAACGCGAATGTCAACGAGCTAATGATCATTGTAGATTAAAAAGAGGCCAGAGAGACGCCTATGTGCATTTTCGACTTTCCTTCGTTGGTTAAGCAAAATAAAGCAGAGGCGAACCAGTTCAGGCGCACTAGTAATTGCTCGAATCCAAAGTAGAAGCGCAAAAGTCATTATTATCAACACGGATGCGATACGTAGAACCTATCATGGATTCGTGTTCACGTCAGGGCAGATCTCATGCACATACGGCATTTCCTAGCATATACACCAGCAAACACACAGTCCCTGATTTCCTAACCAGAAAAGTCCTCGTGGTTGCTCAAACTATGTCACTCTTAACCCGGCTGAAACGTCACGTAGCTGGTAAAGTAAGGATTTTAATCATAAGGCTGCTTGTGCCCTGATGTTATCGAAAAGGTGAGCTATACAACAGGTGAAAATACCAAATAAAATCCAATGATGAAAAGGAAATGTATAGTACTTAAACGCTGCAAGGCAGAAGCACTTCTCCTTTCCATCACCTGACAAGGTCAGAATATTTAGTTAGTTGATGACGTTACCTAGGCCCGGCAAATTTGTCATTCATTAATTCTATCGTCATTCCTTGGTTTGTTCAGTTTAAGGTGCGGCTTTTTACAACCAGGTGGAGAAAGTCAACTGCCACCGCCTAAGGATGTTGCAGGGCCTTCACTCGTCCATATAATTAAGCCATTAGCTTAAAGCAATTACAAGACTTCACACTCGAAATCGCACCCGTGCAGACAGGAGGACAGCTCTCTAGAGCAAAGTACCGTAGGTGTCGAATCACTTATTAAACGATTGTGAGCGAAAATCGAAGAGAATAGCTTTCGTTGCGCGTGTCAAGCCAAAAAAAGCAGAAGAGGGCTTGCACATCGTCGATCAGCTCCTTCACGCCCATAACATGCGGAGGCCTCTTCAGAAGCACCGGTGTGGCGGTGACCACCATTGCGCCTTCTGCACAGCCCACAATGCCCACTTCTACCCACATTGCGAGCCCTTCACGAACTCATCCCACGGTGTCCACAACTACGGGCACGAACACGACCAACTCCTCCACTCCATTTAGTTGCTTGCCCTCGCCTTCTCTGAAACTGACTTGTATGCTTGGGTGTGTCCTTTTATGCTAGTCGTCTTGTGTCCAGTTCTTCCGCGAGACACTCGTACTCACTGCCCTTTTGGTACCATGTTCGTGCTTGCCGATGTCCAACAATGATTGCATCATTCCAACTATTCGTCGTGATGCCTCAAATGAGAAACACGAACTCAAGCACTCCAAAAATTAGTTTACATAGTGATGCAGATTTAACATTGCCTTTGCTCTGTTGTACTGCATGCTTTGCTGGTAGGAGACACGCCTTGGACTCCCAGCATCTGCCAAGTTACGCCACGGCGTACAAAAAGGGGAGAATGCAAGAATAAGAGGTTTATAGATTGCAATTGTTGCGGTACAGTTTCCCGGCTATTAGGTGACGCAGAACAGACTAACACACTAATTTTGGCTTGTCCATTAAGTGGAGTTAGGCCTATTCTTAAGCATTGGATTGAAATGGGCAATAAATGTCCTAATAAAATCTGTGCTGTACTTTGTCATCCTTATTTTGGAGGAACTAAAAGGAAAAAAAAGCTTAGAAGAACACTAGAGAGATACGCGTATGCCAACTGTACCCTAAGATGAATTTGCATGGCGATCTCCAAACAGACACGTGACGAATATTTCTCCTTGCTTCAACGGCATTTCAATTCGGAGGCAGTTTAAATTTAGTTCGGTGGAAGAGGTCCTAGCGGAATCAAATACAAGACGCCTAAATTTTGGTTATAATGAATGCCATCGCATGCTCATTATGCTCCACGAGATGCGCAGACAAATTCGTGTTTTTTGCCCACATGGCACGAGTGAACGCAGGGAAGCGTCGGTGGCTTGGATAGGCATGTTAAAAAGGACGAATTCCACTATGTTTTCCCATCAACTCACTGTTTGGATGTCTTGGGCAAATGCTTAATACATTTTGAGAAAAGACTGTTTCTCTACCAAGATACTGATGCCTTGTTAACACCTCATATTGAAATCCCCAATTTATTCAGTAGAGCTACCAGGAAGTTGTCCTGAATGCTCCGGGATGCGGTTGAGAGTGGGAAGGATTTTACTGCTTCAAATTGCTTTCGATGTTTTTTTTCTTCCTAAAACGCTCGTTGGCATAAGCATGATGCTAACCTTTAATGTAGCCTTGAAGCGCATGGTGTGTCCCATGTGCGACCTGTGAATTCAAAGTTTTGATCGACTCCTAGAGCACTTCATTGCAACACATATCGGTAAGTCTAAGAACGTACATCCTAGTCACTGTAAGATAATCCTTAGTATGTTATAACGCTGGTGCCCTTTCTAAATTTGTAATGATTTTATATTGAATGGCGATATGCTGCAGATCAAACTACGGCGTCTTTTGGAGCATTGTTTTACTGTACGGAATGCTACGAGGACCATCCGACATGGAAGCAGTTGCAAGGGCATTATCGGTCCCGTCATTTTGGTGCGTATGCCTTTTGCTTGTTGATTTTAATTTAAAAATGTATTTTAGGCTAAATTTTGTGCATCTCTCCTTTGTAGCTATTTGGGAAGAACTATTTAAGCAATGATTGTGGACTGGTTTTAATTTGAGAGGCTTGAAGAATACCTTACACAATTATATGTCAGCTCATCTTTTAAATTGGCATGTTTAAATAATAAACAGTTCTTATCACCCTATTAAAATGGGCAATTAGTCAAAGCGGGCGTTAGAAAAGCCGGGTTGGCTTCGTTTCCTACCAAAAGAATGGCGCCTTTCGCGTTGCTCTTAGCTGTGCACAAACACTTATCGAAATCTTTGTAACAAAGTGGTCTTGAGTAGTCAGCGGGAATTCGCCAATTTGAATGTTCGCTAAGCTGTATGTCCGATGGACGTTGTCACAATGTTTGCATGACCTGAAGTACGTCAACATGTGATCTGTGATGGATTGACAAGCCTTTCCCCAACATCGTAAACATGCTCCACGGTACGCCTTGCAATCCTTCCTGTGTCCCTCCAAATCCTGCGATCATGAGTACTTCTGCCTTCAAATGAAGGCTAAGAATTTACTTTTCAGTGATAGTGCTCAGCATGGATCATGCAGATGCCATCTGCATCCAGGTGAGCATCCATGACATCCCTTTTCCACCTCCTTATACTTATAGGGAAGCTCAACCAAAATGTGTGATTCGTGTACCTTTTCTGCTGCATGGATGGCTTTTGGTCCCAAACAACGCAAAGATATGTCAAGTGCTCTTTGGCCCTTTCTCTAGCCCCGAATTACTCAGTCGCCAGTCACCAGATAAGAGCGAATCCACTTGCGTCTCTGTGTTTTCAATTAGCAACTCCAAGAGCACGTTTACATCGAAGTCTTGAGGACTAATTGTGTGCACTAGAATTAGGTCTATGCATTATCTGCAGGAATTGATGCAGAAGAATGAGCCACTGTTGCTATGAATTTGCGTGTTCTCAAATTAATTTAATTCAGGCAGACAGCTGGCGAGAATTTGATTCGGTTACTCCATTTAAGTAGCACAGCCTGTAGTAGGGACGCACGTGCGTTGATTGGACCGACCGTCCGGTAAAGCAAATTCGCACGTTTCCACCAGTCGTAGATTGCCTTTTCCTTAACTTAACTTAGACGTCCGGTTCAGATATTTGTAAGCTTTTCTTTTACAACACAGCCAATTAGAAAAAATTACTTTGTGCGTCTTAAATTTGGATTCATGTATTGAAAACTACATACGTCAAAAATCACTATTGAAATGTCTGGCATCTTATTCAGTAGAATTGAGGAGCAGATTAAGCTTTGTGAACGAATTATGGGCACATTCATCTTGGCTGTTCAGGGATTGCTCCCCAGATGCTGATCGCGTTCACTGAAGGTAGTGTTCGCCTCAAGATTTTTCCCATATTTCTCTAAATTACCTAGATGGCGAATGTAATTCGTCGGTGACTTTGCAGCTTAGTGGCGGTCCAGCACAAAATCAGTTGGCCTTCTTATTTGAATTCGAATGTTACTATTTAGAATTATTTACGCTCACTACTTTAATGTTGCACCTCATTCATTTTTTCAAAGTGATGAGAAGACAAACTGGTAGGCCGATGACAAGTTGTGTATGGCACAAAGTCGCCCGCAAAAAGGCATTGAATTGACTTGGGACTTGGAAAAACGGTGTTAGGTAGCACTCGTGCACCTCAGCCAATGCGAATCAACACAGCTTGCGGAATCAGTCGATCAAGCTTGTCATCCAGTAGACATCACTTCTGAAATGTACTGCAGTGAGAAATCGAATCACTGCAGCTTTTGTACCAGTATACCGCCAAATGCTGCTCTTGCATTGGGACCTTCACGTTCCATACAGTTTCTCGGCATCAGGTAGCATCCAGGGTGCCTTGCTATTTTGAAAAGCTAAAAGCTTTACATCATGCTACAAGTTTATGACTCATTTGCTCTTTATGACGAGCGACTTGTCCTTGGTCGCATCGCTGGTGTAAGCATTTAGTGCAGGCAATTCCATACAGTTTGGAACTGTGTCGAGTGAGTTATTTAATCTCATCCAATTCCCAATCATCATCTCTTATGTCGTTCATTTAATAAGATGTGATGCTAACAGAATTGGCCATTAGGCGCTAAGCTGTCAATCCCTTAGATAATGTGCGAATTAATTGGGGGCTATATTCACCACATAACTAATGCAATATTTGTGTTCTTTAAAGTGTGCTTTCCAGGTGAGCGGCAGGATAGGAATTCGAGCGTGATTGGAGCGTGGCACACACTACACAAACTGAGTGATTTTCCAGTTCTGATCCGAGCTCTAGTATTTAAATTTAAGCTGTCCAAGAAACCCCAGTCTTCTAATAGTAAGGGTGTTTGACGGTGCAGGGAGGAAAAGGAAGAATGCTCTACACTTACAGCAAACTAACCCAAGCTATCGCCCGACAATGTCACGTGTAATTTTTTGCGGGCAGGTAATGGCGCTTGTCTAGCGCTTGCCTAGTGTTTTACATAAAGGCCAGGTTTTCGGTGTAACCATGCGCTGCTTGAAGGTCAGGCACACACTTTAAAAGGAAGGCACTTTGTGTACAGCGTGAGGGCAAACTTGCACAATGGTGACGGTGATTAGAATTATTAATCAGTTCAAAAATTTAATGGCTGCATTGTAGATGTTTGATAATGATGAGTCTACGAGAGAGCCGTATACCACGTCCAAGACCAGAGTGAGAACTTGTTTGAGATTGGGTTTAGACGCATGACTCAGGCTGATGGGTGCCTGATGGCAGGCTAGCCTGCGTGCCTTGTCTATCAATTCTACTGGAAACTGACCCCAACAAGATCCCTACCACTGGATTGTTACGGCACTGAAGAGGCGAATCGCCCTTTAAGTCGCACCTATATTCCCTGCAACTATACATGGAATGTAATGTGGTGCAAATATCTGTTGCAGCTTTTTTGTGCTAAACGCCAATTAATTAGGATTGTGTGCTTCTGAAGTCCAGTTCAAGTGTAGGCTATTTGGCAGTTAGGGATGACCTCAGTGTAATGCATGCGATGATGTAGCTTAAAATCATAGCTGCTATTTAGTTTCTTGCAGTTACCTTGCTCAGCTCTTTTTTCATCCCCGATGGAAGTGATGGATCCCGTATTTTACATCAAAATGCATGCATTGTCAACATTGAAGGAATCTTTTTTTGGCAAATAAATAGCAGCGCGCAAAAATAAGGAGCCCAGTAATTAGTAGCAGCGATTCCCATGCTTAATCGTCAAAAGCAGGCTTTGTCTAAATTAAAGGGTGCCTTGCTTGGCACCAATGCATGCACTCAAGCAATAGGGTTCACTATGTAACTAGAATTCATTCAACTACTCCTGCAATGGGCCTCTTTTAACCTTATGTCATTTAAAAATTGAATTTAGCATTTGCCATCTATCTGAAATTGCTTTAGGTGAGTATCGCCACAATTTTTTGGTAATTGCATCGTTAAGTGCGAATGTAATCCACTATTAGCAAGGAAGATTGTGATGGCACAATGGCCTGCAAAAATCGCCTCAAGACCGATTGGTGGTAAGACTTGGAAGCAGGATCCACTCTGTGATTGCTCGCAGTAGTACGCATTGCAAAACTCACAATCCAGATGTGGGCGAAGTGCAATGATTGTGTTTTTCCAGTGAAAACAAGACTACTTAGGGTAGAGTGATGATGTCGGTTTTTATTCATTTTGTTTCAAAATCGCTTAGGAGGCGAGTCAGCATCTTGCTTTCTGATGTTAGAGTTTGTGAGGGATGAGGAGGATGTTTATTTCGGCAAGGATGCTGGAGTGCCCAAGGTTTAAAAATGCACTATTTTCAGTCTGCTTCGATGAGGTGGAGTGAAATGGTTGCTAAGCCTTAAATTTGAGCAGGTCTGATCAGAGGCTGTTTGCTTTTGCGTAATTTGAGCATTCCCTAATGCAGAGTGGAACTGTTGGAGGAATGAAGAGGAACTCACAAAGCGACTGCTATAATCCAATGAGGCAGGTGGTTGAGGCAGCAGAGAATTGTTCATAGGCATGAATAAAAAGTGAGGGAAGACTGCGACAGGCAAAGATGCAGGAAGGACAAAGCAGTACGCGTCTCCACAGATGGACTTCGATGCATGGAGGAAAAACACGGTGGGAAATTATCAGGCATGCAATGCTTGAGTCTAGTGGGCGCCGTAAAAGTCCAAGGAGACACTTACTGAAGATTCGTTGAAGTGGATAACAATAAAAATGACACAGATTATGGAGCTTCTCTGCACCTCTTACAAAGTTATTATCGAATCTGCCTCGTATGCGCAGTTGTTACCAAGACACACTGCAGAGCGCGTCGTTTGAAACAGAAAACAGAAGAAGACACAGACATGGAGAAGGATTCTTAAGGGATAGAAGCAGCCAGCGATGCCTGCTCAACGTGGCATTTGCATTTAGGTCAGCATCGTGACAAATTTTGGTGAATTTCAAAGTCAGTGCACTACTGAGCACAAATGCAGAGTGGACAAAGATAGCAGCTGTGGTCGATTCGGGTACCATGGCAAAATCGCGCATTACTGTCACAATGTCAACGGCACCAGTGACAACTGCTAGTGTGAGACTACAACTTCATTCCGACTGTTGCCATTAGAGGTGTCACAGTTGATACGACTGTGATCAGTGCAGCAGCGAAGGGGCAGACATGCTAATCACCCCAAAGCGGTGCACAAACTTGGACCACAACATCGAATGCTAACCTCGAGATGCTACTGTCCCAGTCCATATTATGGCACGAAGTCTGCTTTGCTATCACTTCCATTTTCATTGCTACATCATACCGTTTCTGAGGGATCCTCAACTGAGAAGTCGGAAATATCTTGTCCGCATAACAGTCTTAGAATTAATATTTTGACAGAACATTTGGTTTTGGCATAATTCCTACACTCTGGTCAACTGAAACGTCATTTGATTGGCATTTGACCTTTTCTTTCCTTGGGGCAGTTGGAATGAGTTGAAGGCTACCACAGGTTAGGCTAAGCTCATTGGTGGAACCCCGATTTCTAGGCTGCAGAAATGCGCCGAATGCCCTCCTTGGCCTTCCCCTCTCCTCTTCCTTCCACCTCTTTTTCACTCCTTGTTTTCATCTTTTTAAAGGCCAAACGTTAATCCACAATCTGAAGGTAACAAGAAGGACTTCAGTTTTACTCGAGTGACTTAAGCATGAGTGGAACACTTCGTGTCGTCAGCTTCGGATTTGCGCCATACGGATGCTGAGCATTTGGATGGTGGGTTGCATTAGAGCTCCTTTACACCTACATTCGTCAGCTTTTGACAGCGCGCAGTAACATTAATCCTCATTTGGGTTGGCGAAGTGGCCAGCTGCCCCCAGAGGAAACAAGGCAGAAAAAAGGCAGCTGAGCTGGCAATTGTGTCTGCAGTGTTTGGACGCGGTCAAGCTCAATCAGTTGCAGAGCTCGTCATTCATTGCAGATCTCATTGGTGTTCCAGGCCAGGCAAAGTAAGATAACGCTGGCTAAATGGACGTTACTTAGCGCGAATTACCGTAAGAAGGGAGCTTCCAACTTCTTCATTTAAGGTCTTCATAGAACTGTATTGTTTGTGGCCTCATTTAGTAAATAGCGTAGGCTGACGCTACAAAAAATTGCCTACATTAGTATGGCAATCAACACAACAAACGTTGAACCACTCTCTGACACCTATCTGCTCATATCTATGGCTAGACCGTTGATAAAAAGAAACCCTTTTGTCTCTTCTGCCATCCTGCAGTTGGGCGTGAACGCTGTGGGGTGGGTGGTACTGAAGGAAGGGAGATGACATGAGAGAGCATGTTGAGTTGCAGTTCCGCAGCAGCTTCTTCTCGTTACCATGCCTGAATTGGAGATGCTTGTCCAAGTATTCTTTAACGCTTAGAAAAAAGCACTGGGCGAACATACCTTTGCTCACAGAGCCGTCACCAATAGCGCTTTAATGAGGAGAGCATCCGCTACACCAGCATCACTTTAGCAATAGCGAGTGATCTCTACCTGCTTTTACTTCACGATGTCCATGCAGGCGACTAACAGAAGAAAGTCGCGCATTAGCAATTACAGGAACCATCAATGCAATGCTGTGCGAAAAAACTCATTGTTAGCCCCCTATGCTGTTATAATGAGCGATGCGGAGGAGTAAGAAATATGCTAATATCAGGAGCTCTATTTGCACTGGGGCGCAGTTGATGACCATTCCGACGCGGGAATAGTAATCGCTGAATGCTTCCTGCCTTACACTGAGGACTACTAGGAATAGAGTATGGATAGCTCGCCTTGGTTGTGCGTACAGTATCAATGAAATCAGAAGAAGACGGCGGTTTTTGGGGGAAGGCTTGCCATGCACAATGATTTCCCGTGCTTACCTGCTTCTAAAAAGGGTCACATTCTAAAGACGACGTGGAGGCGACTCCTGCCAGGACGTCAAGAGTGGTGATGCCGCTCATAAATCTACAAAGTTATTGTGAGCTGCTTGCAGTATTATCTGGTTGAATCTGTCGAATACTTCAAACCAATAAAAGAATACGGTCTTTTTTAAGCAGCGTTTAAGTGTTAGATTTCAATGGCATCTTTTGAACAATGTCGTGTTCACAAGAAGAAACACCCACAAAATTTGTTTATTATTTAATTCTAGGTTTCGGATAGCGATTGTGACTCAAGGCGCTCCAGTCCTAGCAGCTCTCAAATGCCGCATTAGGTTGGCCTCCATAATCCATTTATCAGGAAGGATCAGAATACACGACTCCTGATGATCTTCGGGAACTCGTCTCCACTTCGGTTTTGGAGTGTGACCCGCATTTGGAGCCAGTGGACATGGGTTTACCAGTAAATTCTAAGGCCACCGCCAAAAACCTCTGCGTCTCTGAATTCATTAGTGCTGCACCCACAACCACAAAGCCGGTGCCAATGCGCAGTCTATTCCATGCTTCTGAGATCCAACTGCAATTTCACGTGCCAATTCAAAATCGCGTGTCACGCATCTGCTCCGGAATGCTTCTTTCTGCGATTTCTGGCTGATGACCATAAACAGGCATGGGGAGGATTGTTCGTTAGTGCCAATGTGGAACATTAGGGAGGTTTTCCCACAGCTAGAAATGAGCCACGGAGTGCACACTATGGTGAGACGACAATGACTTCGCATTAGCAGGAGATTTAGGTTTCCATCCACGTAGTGCATCGTTGCATGATCCATTGTGCTCTGCTTATCGTGCCACATGTGCCAGATATCTGTTTGATTAAAAATTTACAACACCCTACATGTTTACTTTCGTGGACTTCTGATGGGAAATGAAGCTTGTCCGGCCCAATCTGTTGCAACTGCAAGTCACGATTAGGCGTCTTTTCAACGAAAAAGTCAAATTTGACATGGAATATATTGCCTGAACTTGAGTCCCTCTGCCTTAGTCCACACGGAGCAGAATTTCAGGCAAATGATTATTATATCTGCCAAGATTTCATGCTGGTCATTCCGGTTATCTAAGGGTTAGAGCCTACCTATTCCAAAGGAGCAGTAGCAAGTCTTCCTGTGGAGATATGTTAATGGACACATGAATGTCTTCTAGCATTTCTTTTTTGCAGCAATCCTAAAAAAATCTGACGCGATTGGGAGTAAGCTACCGTCTGCCTTAAAGTGGAGGTCAATACAACTACTGGGCACTTAAATAAATTGCCAACTCCAACTAGAGCGCAGAATAAAACTAGGCTGCTCAGCCTGACTGATGGTGGTCGTCGCGTGAGTGGGGTGTAGTGTTTGATTTGCATGACACGAATCCACCGCTCCTCCTTGAGTTCGGTAGAACGACTCACAACACTACCTGCGGCGCTTTTGTGGCCAAATCTTCAGCAGCGCACCTACCAGATTTGTAATTAGTGCATAGCATGGGACTATTGTTCTTGGGGAACGAGCTATTATTTGAATGCGAATGTAACACAGTGGTAGAGGGCGCAAGAAGGGGTGCGGTCTTTCCTCCGCATGAGGTTAATACCATCTCGATCCTTTAATTCAAAGTCCTAATTACGTGCGCAACAAATGTTATCCTGTAGGAAGGCAAAGACTTGGCTGCATGGGTGTGGAGAGGAGGTTTCTGATATTAATTCGCCACTGATTGCAGCCTCATTACAATTGAGTGAAGGAAGGAGGGATGGGGAAGTAGACAGTGACATCCTTCTTCACTAGTAACGAGATTAGGTCACGACGAATAAGCGCTTTAGGAGAAGGGCTGATGCTTTGCTCTACTGCTGTATTATTTGTGGTTCATGTTACTGCCAGGAGGTATGGACACAAGGACTCGCGACATTCCGCCAAATTTTAACAGCCTTTGTTGGTCGTATACTCGCATTTGCCTTCAGTGGTTTCCATCTCACCCAAAGCAGGTGACGATGGTTACGTGGAATGATTGACAACCCTATTCATTGGCCATAAGCCTATGCATGTTGGGAAGCAATTCATTGGGTTCATCTCAAATCGCTGTGGTGGTAGATAGCATCAAACGCATTTAAGCAATAACCAAACAGTGCTGCTGCGACAATGTGTCAGTCTACTAAATTTTGAAGTTCCGTGTTGACTTGAAACGGAGATATACCTGCTAAACCTGTTAATTACTCAATCTTAAGCAAATTTAATTTTGATAGTAACTCAGGGAGCATCACAACTCAAGATCCCTCAAATGCCTCATTAACATCGCCTTCACGAATTTAAATAGGAAAAAGGACAGCCAGTAATCACTGCGACTATACCACACCGTGGCAATGATTCGAGAAATCCTCAAGATGCCATCTCTACCCATTGACCTCGCCATTATCTTAAATATTTTTCTGATTTGGCACGTTTTACAGACGGATAAGCCAGTGACACCCGATTGGGCGTTGGAAACTGCTACGTCGTCCCCCTCGGCTGCGCTCGTGCAATACACACGTGAGGGACCCCTTGCACCACGTAAACCTATTTGCCCCTCATTGTTGCAGCGATTATTAAAAAATGTCAGCCACTGCCCAGGTGGACCACCGCAGCATTAATTGGTTGTGTTGACGACCGATGAAACCTCATTACTGAGCAGGCGAATTTACTTCAGGATACACCGTAGAGCGGACAGACCTCCGCATAACTAGTTATGGTACTAAGTGGAGTGAGGAATAGAAAATGGTCATAGACCTATCTTTGGGGTTAAATGCGCAAATATGGAATTGCATAAATTCAGTTATTTTAAGCGTTGGGCAAGCCAAATGGTAATTATTAATTCAGTGGCCTGGTGACATTATCAAGGGCAAAATGACTCGCGCATTCCCTTCCTCAGCATAAGCCCACCTTGACGAAAGTCAAAAGGTGGCAGTCGAGGGATAGGCTAGCGAGTTAATTGTGCGCAAAGTAGCCTCTTGCAGGTCATTGCATTTAGCTTGTGCTGTTAGTGAAAAAGCGTTTGGTGAAATGGCCAGATAAGCCATTCATCATCATCGTCGTCATTATCATCATCAGGCCGAAAGCAGCACTCGCCTTCCAAGAGCCTGGCTGCTTTGTGAACAACTGTGGAGGAATTAGCAAGCATGGCAATCGTTTAGTAGTAAAATGGGAGAGAGGGAGAGGGATTAGAGCCTACCGTCACGTACCCAGAGAGTCGAAGGTGTGGGGATACGTTTCGTGGTTCTGACCCAATCTGTAGCTCAGCACGTCCACCCTTCAGTTCCGCCACCCCTTGGATCCTCTGATGGGGAGAAAAGAATGCCTTATAAGCCAATTGCATTGCAGCAAATGAAATTGGTGATGGTGACAAACCGTGTCAGGTTAGCCTAGCAGAGAAATGTTTGAAATATTATTCAACGTGTTCTCTTTTGAACTTCGGTGTAAGGGAGGCGAACAAGTACATCTACGTGAACGACATCTCAGTGACAACATTAAACAATTATTTAACTTTTTTTGAGTGCTTTTTAATTGTTACAACTCAGTGACAACTCCATAGCCGTAGATGTAGTGGATGAAAACAATAATGTTCTCCGTCAGGATGCTTAAAGCTGACATGAGCAAAAACATCACCTATCCGTGGGTTAATTAAAGTCACCGAAAATTGTCGAGTTTCCTGCAATGTATGCACGTCACCTATTATTTACGCTCTCAACGTGCAATTCATGAAGCACTTTTGACCTTTCGGTCGCGTAGGAATGGTATTGAGCAGAGGATTTGACAGCTCAGTGGCATTCTGCGTCCACCTGCCACTCAGCTTATCAAAGCAATCCACGCCATCGTGTCCCATTCGTGACAGTGGTAGCAGTGACTGGGTGATATCATGCGAATTCCTCTCTAATCCCTTCTTTTTATACTTTCGTCACCTTAAAGCGGGTAGAGTCAGAGCACATGGTGAGCACTCCCCATTGCTTGTGATGCAATGAATGAACGGGAAACGCGTTCGTTGAGCACTTCTCGTCCAACGTTAATGACTGCTTAGTCAAAAAAACACGTGGAGCACAACAACGCACCCAGAGATATACTCCATTACTGGTGCGTGCTGGGTAGTCAATCTTCACCAACCCATCCAATTTTACTGACCAGCAGCAAAGGCGGTGGTTACCTACCTACATTTTGTTGACTCCTCAAACAAAATAATAAATGAGTAGCAGAAAATAGGCACAAACGCTTGCCAAACATCCCAGTAGAGGTGACATTACACCACTGCTGGTTTTTCAGCTGTGGGTGGATGTGAGGAAGTGACTTCACTTTTCTACTGAAGCAGAGAGGTTTTTGCTGCCTATTTGAGCTGCGTGGTAAAGTCGCATCCATCTTTCATTCTTGAACTTAATTTTCTTACCATGTATAAAAGGAGTGCAGGTAAGTGTTCGCAACCAACTAATGAACTCGTTTAATTTCCATCTCCGTTTAATCGCGGCTTCAGTCGTTAATCCTTTTGCCTCCACCGCTCTGGTGACACTATCTGGCAACGGTGAGGAAAATTAGAGTAATCACATTCGAGAAAAGATTGTTATTGGAAATGCTTCTGTTCACTGTGTCTGCCAGAATGACATAACATTGTTTTGAGGCAGTGGATTCTGGAGCCGATTTGACCAATTCCCGAAATGGCCTTAACAGGATGTGACCTTGGCGGATTTGGGTGACACTTAAAAAACCATCTCTTACTTCCTTTGGGTGAGACAGTCACTAAAGAAGGCAAATAAAGTTTATTGCCAACCTTGTCGGATTTCTTGCGAAAGCGAAAAACTGCTAGGAGACTTCTGTGTCCACTTCTGTGCTACTACCGTTGGCTCCATGGAAAGTTTTTACGCCTTAAGTACATCGAATCGTCAGTGAATAGCCTAGCAAACGCACGTACATTAAGGCGGAAGGGCTTACGCTCAGAACGGTCTGCTACAATATCAAATTGCCTTCTTTATCTTTGACGAGAGAACCCAATTTTGACTTTCATTTGCGATGAATTTTGCAGGAAAAACCATGAGCGAACCCCATATTCGAGAAGCACATTAGAAGCAAGGACTGTCGGTTGCAGCAAGAGGGCAAAATTCTTAATTTATTTAAATGCTCTTATTGAACTCGAACGGCAGCCGAATTTCCCATTGAGGTCCACGAAAGTGAACAAGTAGTGTGTTGAAATACTTTAATTAAGCAGATATCTGGCACATGTGGCACGATAGGCAGAGCACAGTGGATCATGCAAGGATACCCTACGAGGATGGAATACCTAAATTTTCTGCCAATGCGAAGTCATTGTCTACTAACCGTAGTGTACACTCCATGATTCATTTCTAGCTGCATAAAAACGTCCCTAATGTTCCCCAGGACACATTGGCACTGACGAACAGTCCTACTATTGCCTGCTCATGACCATTGGCCAGAAACTGCAGAAGGAAGCATTCCGAATCTCTGTTACCACCGTATAGGTTGCAGCTGGACACCGACTTCGCGGCTGTGAGAAGCAGCGGTTTTTGAAGGAAGGCTCGCCATGTTTACTGCCTTAAAATGCGGGCCTTACTCCGAAACCGATGGAAAGACGGTTCTTTTTAATAATTAGATCGCGGAAGCCACCTTAATTAGGCATTTCAGAGCTGACCAGGATTGGTGCACCCTAAATCAAAACCGCAGTTGGATCGACCCGGGATTATGAAATAAAATCGACATGGACTCGAAAGTGCAATTCATATGCGACAAACTAGTGGTGGGAAACACATTTGAATCAGTTGTTGGTTTGGAGGATTCAACAGCTTCCCCTGGTAAATTCGACAAAACTCACAATGACAAAATAGTTATATGAGTGGCAGCAACATCCTTGATGTTCTCTGAGGAACCGCCTCTACTTCGTCTACAGAATGTGATCCCTTTTAGGGACCGGTAAGCGGAGAATCATTTGTGCATGACAAGCATTACTTCAATGAGCCATTGCCAACGTCTAAATTCATCGCTGCTGCGTCGGAATGGCCATCACTCGCGTCCGAGAGCAAATAGGGCTTCTGAAATCAACTGATTTCTTACTCCTTTGCATCGCTCATCACAATAGCACAGGGAGGTGAGGACGAGATTTTTGCGCCCAGCACTGCATTGATGGTTTCAGTGATTGCACCTGCGTAACTTTTTCCCATAAATTGCCTCCATGCACTAAGTAAAGTAAAAGCAGGTGGAGAGCATTCTCTACCGCTGATAGGATGCGGTGGAGAACGGCTGCATTTATTTTAAAAGTTTGAGCTAATGTAAACCTAGTTAAGCATGGTTGACAATAAGTCTACTTCACATCGTTGCCAATGTGTCGGCACACCATTGTCAATATTACAGCAGCATTGCTCACCATGAAAGAGCTGATGTGGACAAAGGCCAATCAGAAATGGACATCTACGAATTGGCGGCTCAGCCACCTAACAGCTCACGTCTGCACAATTTGCCGCTTCGAAGGAGCAGGAATGTGCTGTTTGCCAACAAAGTCGCTTCATTACGTACCTATCTTTTTTTGAGCTGTTTGGATTTTCTCTGCCATATGGGATGGACTGGATATGCACTTATCGCGGTCTTAAGTTGGACGAAAGGAATGGCAAATGTGATTGTTAGAAAACATTTCTGTCTTCTACTCTCATTCGTACCCTTAGTTCACCAGGCCGATGAAAAAAAATGCAACTGAGTGCGCAAGGCGTTGAAATAGTGTCAGAATGCGAAGAGGCAGGGATAGGAGAAAGAGGAGAGTGATAAGAGTACGCAATCCTACCTGCCTAATTCAACTAGCCAGCGCATTTGCCATGCCCTCAGCGATGCAGTTGTCAGTCAAACAATCACACACCTGCCTTTGAACGAGTTGAAGCAAAAAATGATCCAGTTTAAATTTGATACCTTTGGAATCATCGACTAGCTGCGAGAATGCAACACTTTAAATAAACTTCAGTGAAGTAGTCGCACAAAGAAGCTCTTCACGGTGAGAGGATGTGACTTTTCATGTTGGATCGTACACTGGTATCACTACCATCAGCATAGCGCTCTGAGAGAGTCCAATAACCAGCTCTTGGCAATCCAAGTTGCCAGAGAATTAAAACAGACCAAAAAGCCAACGTGATTTACTTGCCAATCAAACGAGCTGCATTTGTTAGGGAAGAAATCCAAGCAGACGACGCAAAGTACCCATTTACGCTTAATTCACTCAGGTTCCACCCAAATCCCCGTTGCCACATTTAGATTGTGCATTGGAGCTTTGCCTTTGGAAGAATAAAAATGAGAAATGGGTCAGATGCCTTGACTAGGAGATCATGCATTGGTGGATGAGGAGATGGGCAGGACAGGGAGGGTATTTAGTGCATTGGTGGCGTCTGGGACAGGGGTCCCACTGGTGAGCTTAGCACAATTTGTGATAACCTTCAACTCATACCAACTGCCGCAAGGAAAGGGAAGTCCAAATGAAATTTTAATTGTACTTTGGTTAATCACACTGTGGGAATTATAGCATGGCCAAATGTTCCGACAGCATCGTGGTGCTCAGACTGTAGAGCTGAGAAGACATTTTCGCCTTAACACTTAGAAGTCCCTCAAATCCGGTCTGATGTACCAATCATGGCAAAGGTTAGGGCAAAAAAGGGACAGTGCCATCTCAAAGTTAGCATTCTACATTGTGGTTCATGCAAATGTGCTGCTTTGCAGTAATTTGCATGTCTGCCTCCTCTCAACAGCACTAACCACAGTCGTGTCAGCGGTTACACCGCTAATTTTCAACGGTCAGAATAAGGATGTGAATCCGCACATGAACCCTTTACGCGGTGATCTCCAGCCATCACCGTTTGCGCTGCCTTTGTGATGGTAATGCTCAGTTTTGCAATGGCATCCGAATCGGCCACAACTGCCGTCCTTCTCTACTCTCCATTTGTGTTCAATAGTTAACTGACCTAGAATTCCACTAAAATTTTGATGCGTTGATGACTGAGGTGCAAATGCTTATTTGAGCAGGCACCGTTGGCTACTTTCATCCTTCAAGAATCCTTCTCCATGTCTGCGTACTTTTCAGCTAGCTGTTTTACCTGACACGCTCTGTTGTGACCCTTGAGATCACGCGTAACGGCTTACCGACTCTGCCCTCATTGGAGGCGTCGCACGAATGGGTGTCGTCTCTGCTGGATGTAGAGCATACCAAATCTAAAATTTGCTTTTGTCACTTGAGGTGTTGACATTGTGGAACAGAGAACCGTCTTCTAAAACCTTTTCCTTACACGATGCTCTCTGAGCTTCATGGGCTCAACTTTATCTGCAGTGTCAGCACTCACTGGGAAGCATCAAGACTACGCAGTTAGTTAATTAAGCTGGCTAGTTAGTTAGGCACAAAACAGCATTTCAAAGATACCAACATCAGATTTGAGCTTCGAGGGCAAGAGATCGACGGAATGCCTACCCGGCTTGTTACTTCTCTCCATTACTCCTTCTCATCAAAGCACTAAGAACCTAACTACTTTATCGGCAGCTCTTCAAGGAGGGGCAAACTTCCTTCACTAACTTCAGGATTCCAAATATGAAAAGTAATCCACCATCACAGCAGCCCATTACGGTCTTCGCCTGGGCAATGATTTGTCGTCTGCCACCGTTGATCACCGTCAGTGTGCATTGTCTATGATCTACGAGATTATGTTCCACTAGACTATCAAATTCTAACATCCTCGATTGAATGACACTGACAGCTACATGACTTTCACAGGAAAGCTAGACAATGGATGGCAGGCGTGGCCCACAAGTTGCATCAAACTAATCTTGCAGCCCCTATTTTTGAGCTGAACGTCCATCCAATGGAAAGAAAGGTGTGCTTTGGAATGTCTGACTCTCTGCAAAGCAATGTCATGGTAGTCATTTGTCACGAGGTGAGAATCCATCTATTTTTTCACAACCCGAAGCACAAACGTTGGTTTTCGTCCAGGTGACATTAAATTGCATTCTTCACTTGTTTATTCAAGTTGGCAAAGCCATGCTAAGCCACACCAAAGACATCATGAACTTTGTTGAAATAAGCAGGCCATGCACCTCTACCATCAAAGGAACAAGCATTTTACGGTCAAGCGAACTTGATCACTAGACGCCACTCATGCCAGGCTCTGGACTCATGAAAGGCCCGTGCCAGTGCTGGCATTATGCAAAGAATGCGTACGGCATATTTGGCACGCGAGTAAAGTGACTACCGGTCTGTAAAATGTAGAAGGCCGGAGTGTGTTGTTTCTTTAAGTGCTGTGTTCATGCGTCTGTAATCCTCCTGACCTCTCATTCGTCCACCGACGCAAACCCGATTAATTATGAGTTGACGGGCATGTAATCTGAGAGCCTGACAAGTGCATTTGCCAGAATGGTCGTTAATGGCTTCAGCGAAGGAAGTGCACAAAAGCATGCAAAGTGTTGAATCACGGAGAAGACTAGAATAGCAGGGCCGATCTGCTGTAAATTTGAAATTTCTCAAGTCATCGCCACAGCTGTCTCAGCGGCTTATATTTGTCGCGAGGGTCAATGCTTACGACTTATTTTGGAAGCGTTATGTTAGTCGTCTAACAGACAGAAAACTGAGAGAATGGTCTAATGCATGGCATAAGTAAATGCTTAGCCCAGAGCTCTATGCGTCAGGCGTGTAGGACTGTCGCAGTCAACAAGACGACGTTAATCTTGACGTCTCCTTGTGCGTGAGCAGAGAATGGGATGGTTATTTCCAGTCATGTAGAGGCTGCAAGTCAAGATGCCACGCATTTTGCTGAACGGCTGACAAGCTTATCAACAAATAGGCCTTATGTCACGGAGAGGAGTTTCATATAAATGGCCAGCTGCTCGAGCAATGCTCCGGTGCATCTAAAACGAAGAAATCATGAACACTTGGAAGTTGAGATTGTCGCCGTAACTCCGAAAAGGCGGGAGGGTGTGGATGGACGTCCCCTGCCACTGTTACCAAAACAAAGGAATTGGCTAAAAAAGGAGACGCAGCATCTACCTGTGCCAAATCTTTGTCGGAATAACACTCGTGCTCTCCCCACTATGAGTGGCTGAAGGACGACCAAAACAGTGAACGCCTACCACCACACCCTTAAACAAAAATATTACCCATTCGAAGATGCCAGATTTGTTCAACACTAACACTAGCGCTATCACAAACCGAGGATCGGGCACGCACACAACGCTTATAGCGAAAAGTCATTAGGCAATCACAAACGAGATCTTCTAGAACCAGAACTCCCGCCCTTCCTTAAACATCAGCCGTGACTAGGCTAGGAAACTTTAGAACCAAAAGTACTTTAGGGGCTTACAAAAAGAAGTAATCCACTGACACTAAATTAAAAGCATTAGATGAAGCTTAGCTACAGTCGTAAGCTCTCAAACATCACTACAGCTAAACTCTAAGGCTCGATTACAAGTAGTCCTACAAGCAACCCAAATGACATCAAAGACAGCCAATCAACGTCAACAAGGTAACGATGAAAATGACTTCACAAATCTTAATCATCTAACCTTTGACTGTGATCAAAGGCTCAGGAATGCAAAAGAGTCCACAGATTCCCCTTCAAATCACCCCATAACTCAAAACGTCACAAACATCAAAGGCAGAGCATGAGGTCAGCGACCATACCTTCTGATCAAAACTGAGCCAAATGTATTGTAAACGGAGTACTGTGGTACCTCTCTTAACTAAACTTCACGCGTGTCAACCGGAACTTATGCGCTACTGAATCACATTTAATAAAGTTGAGCACAGCAACTTAACTCGACTTCATACCTGTCCCTTGGGACAAAAAGTTACCCACCCATCTGTCCTTACTGTTTTGTCACTGAATGAAATGAAAACAAGGAAAGCTACCGCAGAGGGCCACAAACCGAGACCAAATAAAAACGGGTAAAGCAACAATATATTTAACCCTAGTAAGCCAACAACCTAGGCTTTTTTAAACATGACATGACTTTTCAAGCACACGCAACTATCCATTTGCCTCTGCATTGCGACAGCGGATGTTCTTGTCACTACCGCATATCACTTTGCTCATGCGGTAACTTGTCACTTGTGTGGGCTTATGTATTGCACTCGGTAAAGACGCGCTGCAATCGCTCAGCTTCACATTAAAATGAAATTGAATTTGCATCCACCCGATGGTTGTGATGGTTGACTGGCCATTTTATACTAATGAACTGCTAAATGGCGCATTACTGTACAACATTCCTACAACCCAAGTCAGATCTTTATCAATTTGGACGTAATCGTGACTATGTGGTTCAATGAGGCTCCACATCCGCATCGCACTGTGCTCCAATCTATTTCGTGAGTGAGAACCTAAGGACTTCGAAATCGCCATCTCGTAGCAAAAGACGTCTCCTCCTAACCCATGCTCGCGTCGCCATTATAGTATCTGTTTTCATTGTACCTGCAATTTACTTGATGCTCTATTGCACATTCTGTGGTAGGGTTTCGCCTAATAACACGAGCTGCTCCCTCGGCCACCATTCTTCGATGTCTTCCCCTCTCTGTTCATTTCACCGGCTCCATTTAATGGAATGCAGGACCCAACATTTAAAACGTCTAGGGTTGCCATCAATAGCCATCGGCAGTCGAGACAGGGGAATGCCTCCTTGATGTGGCCTGTTCTGTTATTCTAATTTGCAGGGTGATGCTATTCAAGCGCTTGTGTCCCTGCATGCGCAGAGCTTTACTGCACGAGGTGCTATGAAAGGCTTGAGAATCTTCGTGTGGATAAAACTCACATATGAAGATGATAAATCATGCAGTCCGATCTATTGCCAAGGAAAACAATGAGTGTTAGTAGGCGTGCAAAGAGGAAGCCAAACAGAGAAGATTGTGCGCACTTAATCCACTTTTTTCTTCGTTCAAAAAGCCTGCATTTTTGGAGAGGGTTTGGAGAGGTCATCCTAGAAAATCGAGATATCCCACCCACATCGAATGCAGTTGCAGTAGACGCATAGCTTGAGGAATGCGCTCAAAATACAGTGAGAACACAAAAGGTATGCGGCCACGTATTCTCACTGCTTAGATTGGCCAGAGTTTCGCCCGAAAGATAAGGCCTGCTCTAGCATGAAGGCCTGACAGATCTTCGGCTTGGCTGTCACTCCACACGATAATGTTGCATTGCAAGCACTCAACTTATCGCACGATTCCAGGCATCATGTCAAAGCCTTTTAGGCCGCCACCCTCATCGCCTATCAAAACACCATCAGAGTTCACTGAGAGCACTTGCCGAATGCAAGTGCAGCTAAGAAGCAGCTCTGCTTTATCACTGCACTTCTTGTATGGTGGTATTGATTTGAGAATTGAAAACTGTCAGCCACCACGCGTGCCCATAGGCAACAGTCAATGCAAGGCATCAGAGGAAGGAAGGATTTCAATGCCAGAACTCAGAAAATTAATTATGCTTTGTAAAGTGGATGCATACGAGCACCAGGTGTGTGATATTTAATTCTTGTATTAAAAGACAAAATCATCGTTCGGTCCCCAACCAGAGGCAAACAATGATGCCTAAGCAGACCAGTCACTTGAAAACTGCTGCATCTCTCACCCACGCAGGCATGTGGATAGCTGCCAGCACAACCTTCGCTTTGCGTGTACATGGGATCCTTCTGCATCAAATCCGTACTAACCGTTTGTGAACTAAAAGCTGCTGAATTTGGCTTATCTAACGAAGACCTATGAATCCTACTAAAGATAAGTGGATTATTACAACCCGCGGTCACCCAGCGCATTCATCAAAGCAGCGATTCACTTGACAAAGTTGGATTCTGTTGGCGATTTTGGGTGTCAATTTGACTATTGTAAGAACAAGCGCATTTGCCTTCACTTTGCACGAAAGCGCTTTTGATTTGGCTACTGAGAGAGCACATTTCACTCTCCTGTTTTCAAGTACTCGAAAATTTTAAACTGATTATTTGGTCAAAGTCACGTCTTAAGAGAACAACGCCTCTCTGCATGCATACGTTTGATCGCATGAGGCATTACAACTATTTCTCTTTCAGTTAAATAGTTGTAAAAATTTTATCGTCTTTTCAAAATTGCAGTCTTGCAGACAGCAACTAAACAACTTTGCGAGTTATGCTGTCGCGGTAAATATAATCCCACATCATGACTCGCCAATGTGAATGCCACCCTTGTAAGGATGTAGAATAATTAATCTGAAAGGTACGATTATAAATAAGATTTTGACAGAGACTACTTCGATTATGCTGGCAGTGTCAAAAAATCCAGCGGGACTAGACTTGTTGGCTTGCAGTCAAAGCTCAAATTATTTTATATTTGGCGGCAGAATAATCAAGTTTTGATGGTTGCAAACTCTATGCAAAACAATAACTTTCACCCGCCAAATTGAAACGGATGTGCCACCATGTTGGATAGGCCAGTACTGCCTTCACAACCGCTCATTTCAATAAAATTGGTCTGCACAAGATTATTTTAGTCTGCATTTAAGATCTTGGTCAGCAGTGGTGCTTAATTTTACATCAGCACCAAGTAACCACCCCAAAACAGCACCTAGCGAATTTAAATAGCATAACAAACCCGACGTATGATTCAGTGCTCTTTCCTGACTCTTCGAAATATAACATGGCAGTTGATTTGTCTTACGTGTTGCAATCTCTGCACATTTCTATCACCCAGTCTTTGCAAATCCTAACTCTGAATGTGCCATTCGTGCACACCGAGACCCTTGTTCGCAACGCCTCGGGTGAAAGGGGCGGCTTCGGCGTGAAGCATAGAAAGGCACAACCAAAGTTATCTCAAGCGCTGTAGACGACGTGCTGGTCTTTACTTTGACAGTGATTCGCTGTTTCACTTGTCGCCTTACCACGACAACACGAAGAACGAGGATGGGATCAGGGTAGCCGGACTAATTCAAAGTCATGTGATTCATTGGTTTCTGCAGGCAGTTTTGGATGCATTCTTGTAGCCTACCAGTTGGAGTTTTATTTTAAGGAGCAGAATTAACAACGTTGTTGCTGCTTGAAATGGTAACGGCAGCATGTGTGAATCGCCACATCAATGACGATGGTAGCGATGCTGGTTGCATGGGTGAGGTGCACAAAACTGGGTAACCAATGCGAGATAGGTACGAGCGTGTCAACAACCCTTGTGATGGCGACGAAGCACAAGTAAAGGTGGTGGGAGATGCCACGCATAAGTTTGGCTAGAATGGACATTCGCACCAGTTCTGTGGTCGAGGAACGCGTGGATTAATAAATATTCTCGGAAAGATTCTGGTGATGAGGAACTGTAAAGAATAACTACCTGTGTTGCGCAATCCCACCCAACCCACAAGGCTTTTATTTAATGACCACTCACATGTGGTAGGGAATGGCTGAAAGAGGAAAGTATGTCCGGGTGACAGAACATAATGGAGGCCGGACAATGATGTTTAGCCCTTTGAAAATGAAGAGTAGGACTCAATGAGCTGTTTAAAGCAGATGGGAGGTGATATATCTAGAATGGTCTGTGCATGCTCTGCTCAAATTCAAATAAGCAATTTTGGGTTAAGTTAATGTGCCTCTCAGCTGCCAAACCCATCCTAACGCTTTTAGTATGGGTGTAGATGAGTTCTTCGAACAAATACATGTGAAATTGACTGTTCGAGTGACTAAACTCCAGGTGAGCGCTTCCCTTGATCACCTGTTTATGCCTTTAACTGTGGTGGAATGATAAGGGTCTACTAAGATTACTCAGCGCATTTGCCAAAGCGACGTTTCACGTAACGCTGCTGGACATGATGGATCTCAGGCATATCATACCCACCTCTTTCCAGCCCAGGCAGCTATCGAAGATGCGATGAAGTTGAACCTGCTACAATTGGAATTTGTAACAGTGTAACGAACCGTATACGCAGTTTATGCTATGGTAGAAGTCTCTGCTCATGCTCCCTTTTCAAGTTTTAATGGGCAGACATAAATTTTTTATAAATGCGCAATTTTTTGCCTTGTCAATCACTCAACAGCAGGTGCTTTAATGATTCCTCCTCTTCCTCCTACAAGGCGCTCATAGCACCGTCACGGTATGACTGCTGTCACTGCCCTTTGCGTCAGCTTTAATCGCTTCGCATTCTTGGTAGCTATCTGACGTCAAATGAATTGAGCATGACGAATCACTGTTCTACAGAATTCAACTTTGTTTAATGAAACGCCGCTTCGATTAATGCGCTAGGTAATTATAACAGACTTATAACATCCAACTGGAATCAAAGTTGCCAACGGGTAAGCAAGTGAAACATTTAATTTGAGTGGAAGCTCTTCGGGATGGAAGGTTCAATGGTGGTGAGGCGGTTTCTCATCACCCCAAGTGCTCGTTTTCATTAAACAGAGATTTCAAATGCATTTTCAGAGCACTCGTCTTATATCCACTTGTCTCAACCCATCGCAATTCAATTGACTCCAACCTGGTTCGCCTTCTAGATATGCTTTTCTCTCCAACTCATTTCCCCTTTGATAGCTCGCGATTTTAACTCTAATTCGTACTATGAACGATCGATCATTTCTTACGACAAAGTGATCAATTTCGATGCAAGGGAAGGCTCAGGGCTCAACGCCGCCTACCCAACGTCATCAAAATGCAGCTAAACCCACTCACAAGTAAACATTTTGGCTCATATTGCCTAATTTCGGATCCGCGTCCTTCTAATCTGCGTCTGCTGGCTGAACGCATCCAGAACCAATCAACATTGCAGGGGTGCGAAACCACTTGTAATGCCTACTTCTCTGCACGAAGTTGGTGCCGTTGAATATATTGCCATTGAAAAATCCTAATCCAGCACTGATACTGATGATTGGGGCACAATGTAATGCTCGTCACTTCCACTTTCGTTAACCCTACTTCCTTTAAGAGCATACAGTGCTGTTCACTTACCCCATGCCTTTGTTCGCTTAGCAAGCCGCCTTCTCCTTTCTGCCCACTTCGCCTTCTGCTCCCCTTTCCAGTGAAATTCAACAATTTCATGAATGCACAAAGAGAACCAAGTGAGAATGGCAATGCCGAAAATACTTGTCTCCACCTACTATGTCGCCAATATTAAGAAGGCAATGCACCTTGTTAATGCTTTATGGCAAAACGAGGAGTCAAAATCTGAAGATGAAGTAGCAGCAGTAGAAGGTTGATGCATGGACGCGAGACAAAGCCGAGAGTGCAAGCTGCTACGTCATCGATGGTGACAATCCGCTGACTGGTTGAGGTGAAACAAATGGGCGTAGTCTGCCAGAGTTTGGCATCATGTTAGTGATAGTGACACACAGGACACCATACAGCCCAGCTGGACTGGGTTCCGACAAGTTCCAACGTAAACCATGCGTGATTCGATGGACTTAGCAACAAAATCACTTTCATGTGACTTTAAAGTTGGTAGTGCTAGTTAAGTACCAAATAAATGAACCACTGATTAGGGTGGCATTGGGAATGAGCAATCGTCGATGCTGAACACCATCACAGCTGTTCACGCCATCATCATGGCAGGTCAAAGCTGAAATGTACCGAGTAACTTGAGGCAATCGCACGACAATTCCAAGAGCAGGGGTAAATCAGTGTAGGAGGGGTGAGAGGCCATGCGCACAATAACTAGCTAAGCTGCCGCTGCTAAGGCAGCCAGATAATCGACCAACGGATTGACTTAAAAATAGCTGCTATGATTTTGCTGGCAAAACAGACCAATGCTTTTACTCAGTGGCTGTCACATCGGACCTGTGTGTCTTGCGGCAACTGCATGGCATGCGTGCTGTCGAGGGTCTTGCATCGAGACTCTAGAGTCCACAAGTTATTCAGAACAGCAAAAGAGACGTGTAAATACAAGTCGCCATCAGAAATCTAACGTAGCATATCTTTACGAATGCGACATCATTTCGGGCGAATCGACGGAGCTGGAGTTAATGATTGTGATTGCAGCACGATTTCTTCAAACCAAAACGTCCTTTAATCTCACAGCGCAGATGGCGGAGATTGTAAAGATGATCAGGAAGGCGACCTGAAGTGTTGTGTTGTAGAAAAGGAGAGAAAAATAGGAAAGTAAGGTTAGATTCTTAAAGGCAGTGTGATAGCCAAATTTGTTTTACTTGCTCTGAAGTTGATGAAATGGCGGATTTACGGTTTGGCCTAATAAGGGAAGGCAATTCATTTTTGGTGCATATAAAAAGTGCATGCGCTTAACAAGGGAACTATTTTTCAGCAGATGCGTTGTGTTCACCTCCAACTCTGATCTTCTCAGTATTTACGGCATTACTAGCGTTGTTGTTTGCATGGGATGTACCCAAGGCCAGCACTATCCGCGCGAAAAAAAGGAGATGGCTTTAGCAATGAAAGCCACAAGAGATGTCTCTAGCTGTGCCGCATTGTCGATGAAGCTGCTAGCGTCTGTGCCTTCCAATCTGACTTCTTCGCAAACCTGCATGTGCTCACACAAAGGAGCTTTGCACGTAGTGCACGAAGCTTCAGAAAAGATCATTGCATTCTCGCTGGTTAGAAAATACGAGCAATGCATTAACAAATTAAAGGTTTAATTGACAAAGTCAACGCAACCATCTGATAGCAAGACCCATTGCATCGAATTGATTGCGACGAAGTGGAAAGAGAGGCAGGAGAATTCCAATCTATCACAGGCGGTGCCAGGTTGAAGTGGTTCAAGTTGCTCGATGCATGATCAGACCCAACTTCATCTGCATGCTTATCAGAGGAGGAAATCAAAGTTGGTTGGAGTGTTCGTAATTCTTTCCGACTTCTTGCATCTGAAAAGTCTAATAATAATTCACAAATGCTAGCATGTTGCAGAGAGAACGGCTTGAATCGTCAAGTACTGATGTAAAACAGGCTGGCTCCACTGCACACAAAGTTGGCGTTCACTAGATGGACGCGGATTAAGAACTGGCATACACATGATGAGCATTCTGACTTAGCTTGAGAGGACTCGTGTCTGTGAATGCAAATTCCACTTGGCTCCCTGTAGCCCAAATGCTTACTGCCAGATTGGATAAAGTCCAACATGCCTTTTGGCACATTTGCGTGGGATGCGCGAAAGTGGCCGAGTACGACAATTAGCTAATAAAGGTGACAAACCGGTTTCAATGTCAATCAATTCGACCATTGAAGGACCCCATGGGCTAATGTATTTGGCACTGCACATCAAACTAGGGCACAGCCGCTTGCAGTGCTTGTAGTAACGCCCTATGCCAGGCCGAGATTAAAGGGAAAGGCGATGAGCTTAAAGCACCATAACCTGTTGTGGAATCGAAAACGTGATTGACGCAGAACGGCAAATGTTGATGGTAACTGTGACACACATGACAACAAAATTTATCTAAGAAGGCGTGTTAAACATGCGTGCAAACTGGTATGGCCCAGAGATATCAAAAGCACTATGCTGTGCAGGGAAGAATAAGTTAGTGCTAAATGGCAGAGTGGCGATTCGATTAGAAGCATGCAAGCCTAACCACATCCATTAAGATGCTGCAAGAGTTCGCCGAGGTCAGTCCAACAGCCGTAAGATTAAAGGCGCAGCGAGATCCCGCGTGTGGTGGCTTCAAACAGTGATCCTCATGGGGTTGTTCCGGTGCAAAACCCACGGATAGACGGGACAAACCACAGCAACTTATGAATGTCAAAATCTTTTCTGTGTGTGATGGACTGTAAAACCGTTGGAATTGAACTAAATTTACCAGTAAGCATAACATTACCCTTAGACGATTGTAATGCTAAGATCAGAGATAGGTGCAGTGCGCCCTCATCGAAAATGCAGCTTGATCATTTGGTTGCACACGGAGCACCGCTGTGTTTGGGCACTGATGCAACACGGGATGAAGCGTAAAATGGTCTCCCCGCCGATTTGCTTTGGATGATATGAGCCAAAAACCGGGCACATTGACGCATCACATTGTGCTCTGTCGGTTAATCACAATGCAGTCGATCATTGCGCGCTTCTAAACCTCTCTTTGCTTTACCTTAATTACAGCACTTCCTTTTTCAAATAAATGCCTTGCGTGAATTCGCCTACTTCCCAAATTTTATGAAAATCAAAGCACTTTCTATGCATTCCCATCAACTATTTTCCGATTTGTCAGAATAGGTTGATGCATCGTGAATAATTCTAGCATTCACGAAATCGGGAACCCTAATGCGAAAGGCATAAGCTGCGTTGGATCGCACAGTAAGCATAGCGGTGACTGCCAGCTGCGACCTGATTACCACCCGTCATGACCTGAGACAACATCAGCGGGTGGTCACAAGTTCCTGACCTCCCCTGTCTGAGCCACCGCACACCAACATGAATTCGGCTTGACACCGGCAGAGAAGTTGGTGACAGATCTCTCCAACTAAAGTAAGCCTCCACCTCCTATTTTGGCAATGCTTTGTGCGAGGATTAGGCGCATTGTTCACTACATGCGACGACATTAACATTCGTGCAAATCACCATCAGATATTCGAAGGATGCTGTGGTCTCCTCTGCTACATAAAACAAAACCCTCTTTAATAACATTCCCTATGGAATTTATTCCGCTGGCATCGCAGCTACCCACACTGACCTCTTGGAGACAAGAACGAATGTGTCGTTTGTCCTTGTGCACTACCAACCACCCGGTCTCCAGCCCGAACTCCTCATGCGTAAGCGATAGGGTGGCACATCGAATGACAAAACGCAGTTGGATTGGAGACCAAAACCGCTAACATTAACGCACATGCATGTGGGAGTGACCCTTTTTCTTGGGATTCGACTTGTGGGATGCAAACTCTGAGTGTTGGACCTCTACTGTGCCCAATCCTTTCACTTTGTGCACACTCGACCAGTGACCATGTCTCCAAACACGTGACGAGACTGCTGCAGACAGATTATTTTAAGCTGGATTATAGAACAGACTAAAGCAGGTGCATTTTCTCTAGGCAGATGCAACAATGACGCTTGATGCCAACGCTGGTAAACTTCGCCAAATGAAGAGTCCAGCATCGCATCTAGAGTTGCAATAAATCTCATTGAAAGTATGCTTTCACTTCCCCTTGCCTCTGAGATTTTAACCATGAAATGTGTCACCTCTTGTGTACTCTGATACAACTTTTTCATTAGCAATATCTGTCGGCTGCCACTCTGCTGGCATCGATAGTTTTGCTTGAATTTGTGACCTTTTAACATCCTACTTTCGATTGTGACTAGGGAGCAAATAAAGCAAGGAATCACAGCAGAAATGCTGATTGGCGCGGTTGGAATGGATACACACACACACACACACATACACACACACACACACCAGTGCAAGTGATCTTTCGTGCGCGAAGTCGGACTGATGGGAAACGCAGAAAATAGTTGATTGGCTTTGCCAGTGCTCAGTTCCTTTCTTGCTTCGACGAATGGCAGACGCGTTTCCCGTTTGCTACTCCTCGTTTGCAAAAGCACAAAAACAATGGCATGGGGAGGATGGTAAACTTCACTATTTTAGTTGATGCCCTTTGTAGACTAAATGTTTATGCTTAGTATGTGGGACGACAACTATTTTTCCAGTAAGAGATTAGCAAGGTAACCTATCGAAGCGCAGCATCCTTTAATTATGATGTAAACGCTGCCGCAATTGGTAGTCTTCTTGATACACTCCCTCCGCTCCTACTGGAACTGTAGTGTTCTGTTTGTTTGGACAGTTGGTTGGTACGGCGACCACCTTGAACCAAGCTGCTTGGGCTGGCCTGTCGGCCATGCCAGCAGTCCCCTTCCTTTCCGCCTAGAATACAAGTATTCTGACCCACACCTAGCTCTCTCTCCGTCTTCTAGGGATGCTTAATGCGCTACGGGAGCTTCCTTCCATTTCAGTGGAATGTTTTTCCTGCTATTAACTTGAAGTGAAGGCAAGCGAAAACCCAAAACACCACTGCCTTTATTTAACTGCTTCCTCAGCCAAAGGAAGATGCGGCATGTGTTGAGATTACAAAGTATCTGTAATATCTGTGTTCTTTAAATGCGCTTTGTGGGTAAGTAACAGGGACAGCGTGGAAACGCAGAGAAGGAAGACACCTATCCGGTTGGCGAAGACTGACCCCCCTATTACCACCTGCAATCATATGTAGAAAAGATGTCAAAGAAGATCCAACCTTCTTATGTTAAAGGTTGCCAGACGGATGACAATAAAAAGGATGACCGTGCTACGGTATCAAATGCTAATTTGTTGCTGGGTGCTTTTATATGGCCTTTGCAGAATATTCTTTGATTCACAATATGTCTTCTTAGGTCTTCATGTAATGCAAAGTTCCCCTGATTGCTTAAGTGCAATAATTTTGCTGAATTAATCTTATTAGTGAGCATTGAAAAAATATAATACGTTCTGTTAATTTGTCTATTTATTGTTTTAACGTGGCTAACGTTAATGTGGGCTGTATGTTTTCGAAACCCCTGGGGTGCTATTGTCATCATGTGGGAGTGGTAGGAGAGTGATCCTTGAGCTAGACATCCGATTTGGACAGTAATCAGGTGAGTATAATTCGCACCTTTTTGGGGTTGCGGTAGCCTTTCGTGGACCCGGTATTAGTTTGTGCGAATTTTATGGGCATTGTTTTGATGCTCTTTGCGTGGGTTGTAAATTTTTTTCTGGTCGCAAGCTGTAAGGCAGTTTTCTCACTACAAGTGTTAAACATAACTAATCAACTAATCACATCTTTTGGTTGCCTTGAGTGCAATCCGTTCACTGCCGTCAATAGCTTTTTATTAGTGAACATGAGCTTGAGTGGCGGCGTAGGCAGAATTGTCTGTTTGTCTCCGTTTCCATCATCAGGTTTTAAGTCGGCTGGTGTGTTAACCATGCATTGTCTTATGGGATTAATTTTCATTCCGTTTGGTATATTTATTGCTAATGTGTGTTCCCGAATGTCCGCAGTGGTTTCGTCTCATCTTTTTAAATCTGTTTCATTTTGTTGGCCTTCCTGCTTTGGATACAATGGTTATTTCCTGCTGGTAAAGGTAATTCTGCACGTAATTAAGCAGGCGGAGAGGATACTATCCTATATCAGCATACATTTTGCTTCCCTTGCCTATCTGGCAGTTTTATTTTGTTGCAGTTACTATGACCATGGGTGCTAATGTGAGTAATCATGTGTTATGACGAATTGTCTGCATTGTGGTCTTGTTTGCACTTGATGGTAGAACCGGGGTGCTCTTGTCATCGTGCGTGCTGGAAGAAGTTCGTATGGTGGTTAATTTGTTACTTCTGATTTAAAGAATGCTATGTCGATGGGGTTCTGCATTGGCATTTTCAATTACGCTCATATGATGGTAACCACTAATTGTAGGGCAAATTTTAAATCAGTCTGCTGCGGTGTCACTGCATCATTTTTTACGTTGCGCTTTAGCTACGTGTTTTGTCCTATAAGCTGTTTCGGGTTTGTGTGAGTTTTGCGCTGGGTTTGCATTCAGGAGTGTGGCTAGAATTGGAGTTGGACTCTGGGTACATTTGCTTATCTTATTTCAGCACTTGGAATAATTAATTGGATTAGTGCGTTGGTGTGGTAGGGTCCTTCTGGCTGCTTGGTTGGTCTTGTATGAGTTCTGCTGCCTCATGTACAGATTGTTTTGTTCTCATCATACAGATTATGCACGTGGTGAGTAGTGCATGCGCCAGGCGTATTCCCGCAGTTGAGGTAAATAAAAGGGAAGTAAGAGTCAAGGAGTGTTTGCGAGTGCCTCGCAGAAGCCCTTCCCTTTTCGCATCACTGTTGCTAGTGTAGGTTTGGCTGGTGAAATGGTTGTGCGGACGTGTGCAGATCTTGATGGAACTGCATTTGCCTTTTTGACGATGAATCAATTTAGTTTGTGACTCAGAAACTTGTTTATGTACAATAGCTACTGGTGGTGCTTGCATTGATAGTCCCATGAGAATATACTAAATTTGGGACTGCTTGAAATCCGGTAGGTGTAGGAAGGACTTGACGCGTTGTAGTCAAGCGTCTTCTCGATTACATTGAAGCTTGATGACCATCACGGCTGTCTTGTAGCACTCAGTGGCTCATGGTTGAGGCTCGCGGAAGAAGAGAGGGACTACGTAATGCTAGTTTGGTTTGGTTTTGGTCTCTTGGGCAGCCACGTTGCATTAGTCGGGCAATGTTACTGCTCCTGTTGGATGAGAGCAGGCAACATGTGAATGACCATCACAGCTGTCTTGTAGCACTCGGTGCTTCATGAACGCTGGTGGTTGAGACTCGTCGAAGAAGAGAGGGACTGCGTAATGCTTTATTTGGTTGGCTTCCAATCTGGGCAGCCATGTTGCCTTGGTCGGGCAATGTTACTGCCCCTGTTGGATGAGAGCAGGCAACGTTTGGTAGCATAAGCCCATAGCTGCTATCCAACTTCTTGGATGAGAGCGGATGTATTTCCTTGACGTAAATTTATTACCCAATTGATGGTGCATGCTCCTTTGTGACGATTGGTAAATGTTTGAGGTGTGTGTATTTGGTGAAGTGAGAGCAAGGTAAATCATCTAGGGTTGGAGGTGAGTGGGAATTCATATCTGTCGTCATCTTTGTACACGTTATTCAGTGTTGCTGCAGTGCTTTTGTTCTCACAAACATTAAAAACTCATTTTGAATGACTGCTTTATGCTGCTTTAGTGCTTAATTACATTCAGTAGGTCGTATGCCTAATGTAGCTTGCCTTTTTAGGAAATGAAACCCCCCGACCGTCGTTACGCTTAGTTGAGGGCATACAATCATTCACTCAAGTAGTGTACAGCATCAAAATCAGTTGTGGTTGCGGTTCGGACAATCCTGAGGCGAAGAGAAGGCATGAATGCAACCACTGCTTAAGGCGCTGTATCTTTGAGTCGGTCGGCCTGGACAATGTGTGAGTGTGTTGTTTCTCTGACAGCGATCTTCTTTCAGATTTCTCTCAGACTTCTATGACGTTTCCCTTACCACATCGGACGGAACCACCTTTGATGGAGTGTGACAGGTATTTGTGACGTGTTGCCTAATTCAAAACCATGACTAGCGAAATGACAATAAAGTCGGTAGAGGCTGATAGTCTTTTGTGGGTTATGAGCTGGGGTGTAACTGTTTGATCGGCCAGCTTGCGATTGTGACTGTCCAGGCAACGCAACTGCAGGAGCCTCGTGCTACAAGCAGGCAGATACGGTTGCGGCCGTAAGGCAAGATGCCTCCGTAACCTCATTACAATGCCATTGCCTTCTTTTAGTAAGCATTTATTAGAATTTAGGTGCAGTTTGTCGAATTGCCTTTGCATGTTTCCGCATCGCCAGCGGATGCTTGTTGGGCTCAGGCAAGTTAGTGGTTTGGATTTAGGTTTGAAGGGAAGGTATGAAGCCCGAGTGTACGATTGTTGGGTTTTCGCTGGCGAATGTTTGTGGTTTGGTCTTGGTTTGCTGGCCCAACTTGAGTGTCTGGTCTTTTGTCATGGCTGGGCGTTTGGCGCGATGCGAATTAGCGATCAGTGTTACACTCTTTGTGAGAAGCAGCTGCTTTTGTCGTTATCAAGGCTGATTTCGCTAGACTCGGTTTGCTACATCAAAGAGAATAACTTGGGTTTGGGACATTCCCTAAATTGTAGCACTGACTACTTGTGATGCCTGCATCTCAGTGATGAGGTGTGCGATCCAGTTGCTAGGACTTGAAGTCGCAACTATGGTGGCAGTGGTACCACAAAGTGGTGTGTCAAAGTGCAAATGTCCTCACTGTCAGCACTAGGATGTTCTTCTGCCGATCGGATTTATTCATCTTGGGGCCTGTTCAAGTTACTGGTAGAATGTTGGTGTTTCACGCATATGGAAGCACAATAAGGATAACAACCGTAGTGATGAATAAGATGCAGACTGCTACTTATTGATATTGAGTAGAATGTGTAAGTGAGTTTGAAAAAATGCCTCGGAGGTTAGGTAGTGGCAGGAAGCCTCTTACTCTTCCGTGGTCGTTCAATACTGTCTTACCATCAAGGCGTGGACGCTGTATGACATAAAGTGGGTGTCAAAATCGAAGGTCGTGGCAGATGGGCGGTTGCAAACAATGAGCATCAGGTAGCTAGACAACAGTCTCCTAACCAATTTAGAGAAGAGATAATTTACTCCACCAATCAGTGCTGACATTAAACCAAGGGGTTTATAAATGCGTTGAAAGTGTGTTTATAGCGTTTCGAGCATCGCTAGAGCACGGAATGCTTGCTAAGCATGGGCAGAATGTGTATACTTAAGAGAAGGAGGAATGAGACTTCTGGCATGACCAGGATGCCAGCTTACGCAGCTGGGTCAAAGAAGTCACCATCGTCCAGGGAGGCAAACCAGCCAGTCCACTTAGTCTTGCACCAGGGCATTCAATTTGACCTTATGTTGAAAAAGTTGCAATTCACCACCAGTGGGCGATCAATGTTGAGTTGTTCGAGCTCTAATTAACATTGGAAATGAACTAAGAGTAGCACCGCGAGCATTCCTAGAGGACGGAAGAGGGCCAAGCACAGGTCAGAAAACGTGTGTGCAATATAGGGGAGAAAGGGGCTGCTGGCATGGCCGGGACGCCAGCTCACACAGCCAAGTTCAAGACAGTCCCGAGCATCGCTAGAAGACGGAAAGAAGTCTAGGTGTAGGTCAGAATACTTGTATTCTAGAGGGAAAGGAAGGGAACTGCTGGCATGGCCAACAGACCAGCCCAAGCAGCTAGCTTCAAACAAACGAAACAATACACTAACAAACAATACACTAAGAGCTGTTGAAAAATGTCTCAATTTTTATCGACATTGTTAAGTGGCATAAGTCCCATTCGCTGCACACCTTCAATCCGTCTCATTTTAAAAGAAGCAAGAATTCGCCATATTGTCAAACGCTGCGATGTTAAACACAAAGGCTTAGCTGGGCGTTAGTTGGGTAAACGGAATGTGATTTGCAGATGAGTAATCACGGAAGGCCTTTCCTAGATCCCATTTTAAAGCAAAGGGTAGAACGCGGAAAATGAATCGTTTTAAATTTTGATAAATATTAATGACTAGCTACAGGTTTTCACACAAAAGGGCAATAAAACCCATTAAGTATTTAAAGTGTGGATAATATAAACCATCAAAATAGCTAGGGCGCATAAATGCAAAACAAGTAAAAATTTAGTGATTTCGTAATTTTAAAGGCACTATTTTACGCAAGTTTGCGCATTATGCAAGACAAAAATGTATTTTAATTAAAGCAATTTACTCTTCATTTTCAAGGTCATAAGCGGTAACTGCTTTCTGTATTGCAGTCATGTTGGATCCGCTGACAGGCTACTCAATCAAATCACGACAACGCTTGGTCATCTGTCCGGAGGAACTAACCTAATTACGGAGGAGTATTTGCTGAAGGCAATACCAAGCAACGTAAATAGCACAAGTGCGCAATGAGTCGGACCCAACACAATTGACCATGCACGGGCTCCTCAGCGACGGATGTGGAAGCTTAAATTTGCGGTCGATGCTGCTTCGCACATAACTTGGGTAAGAATGAATTGCATTTTATGGTCCTTGGTCAAGCCTCTCATGCATGATTTAGCAATGGTCATTCGCTAGATGATTTGGACTACAAATTTTGTGCCTAAGAAGTTAATTATTTATGCACTGTAACTTTGTTCCTGTAAATTGCTTGCATGTGCGCTAACCCTCTGTTTGGATTGTTGTCCAGTTTGCACTACTCAACAGAGACAGTTTTGTGGTTTACAAATGATTGGTCTACGTGAGAACTTCTTATTAAGTTTTACACCATCGAGAAGACCCGGATAAAATTGGGTTATGACTCATGTCTTAGGTCGATGCGTAAATAAGGCAGCACATAAGCCAAATAATGACAAATTAGCCTAGAGGCGACGTCCCTTCATCTGGATTTTAAGCTGAATCCAATTCGGTCACCACTAGTGACGTTTAAATCTCCCATAAATAAGTCAATTTCTTTTCACGGATGCCGAAGGAGTGTGATGTGATGCAAATATCAGCTGCGGCCTATAAGTGACTCTATGATTAAGATTTATTGCCAACTCCGATGCTATTTTCGTCGCATCTGAGTATATTTAAAGCGTAGGATATTTGGCATTCAGGAATGACTACAGTGCGATGCGGATGATTTGAATGCAAAGAGTGAGGTAACATAAGCGCGTAGCTGCTAGCTACCTTTTTTTCGATTCATCCAATGTTGCTTATAAGCGTACTCAGCGCTTTCTCCTATCTCTGGCAGCTGTGACGTCTTTCGCTCTGTACAACAGATTTAGACATTATCAATCGTTGAGAAACCCTTTTTTAGAAAGAAAAAATATTGTTCAAGATTATAAGGGAAAGCAGTCTCGTGTGCAATAATAAGTGGTGGTGGGGTGTCTTGGAACTCATCACAGAGTTCCCTATTAGACCCATACAAGGTGGCATCACTGCCATCTTGCAACAGCATAACCCAACATCTTAAGGTATTCTTCACATGGCTGCGCATTTTCAGTGGAGACAAGCATTTAACTCTGATCAGCAAGCGCATCTGCTCAACAAACGTGCCAGTTTGACAAAATCAGCACAAATGTCAGACGGAGACACTATTTGTGCTTTAGACTACAACAATGGAGCTAAGCAAAGAAAGCTGACACTGCCATATCCGATTGCGCTCCATCTACTTGGAGTTCTCGAAGGGTGCTTAAGAATTTACGCCTCCGGTCAGGCCGATCTGCACTAACGCGACAGGTGCCATTCAGCAAACATTCACAAACTGCCGCGTTTTATATGCATCACATGCGTCGTCTGAAGTTCCCTAAAAAGGATCCACGCTCTCTATATACAACTCCCTGAAAACTGCTACAGAAGGTAAGTTTCGTGATGTTTGTAGAATATGGCACGAAAATGTGCGAAGAGCGTGGGACATTTTGTTCCTTAAAGGAGATTGCATAAGCTATTACCCATCGGCTGAAGCTATTTAATTGTTGGTCTTCAGTTGATCAGGTTTAAATGCGAAGTTCTTTTTTAAAAAGAATAGCTCGCTTGACTGAATGCGAAATATTTTATGGCTCGTAGGCAGTCGCATTCCTCACCATTGGTATTGTGCGGAAAAATCGCTTGCTCTGCTCGTGTCCGAACTGTGGTTGACCTCCAAGAGTTAAGGTTTCCCTAGTCCTCACCACATTTATGTCCACCTTTCCGGCTCAACGGATTCTGTGCCTCTTAGCTAAATATTTACGGTTGCCCTTCTACCACAGAGGGGCTCCATGCACTGACACTACCCTTCTAAATGCAACTTAATGAATCGGATACGCATGGAAGAGGGATTGGCATCGGAAGCTCTCCTTTGCCATAGTTGTAGCAATCCTTGAGGGTGTGTCGCACTGATTTATTTAACTGGTAGTGTCTGCCTGACCCAGTTGTAATTTTTTATTTTAAGATAAAAGAAGCGAAGTTCATATCGCTTGCTCTCCAAATTCGATGCCTGATTTATGAAGCCAATCCTGACTTCCACGTTGCTCGAAAAGTGCGTCTGCCATCTGGTTCGTTGCTTACTGCTTGCGTTGTACCACTTTGATTGACACTCTCACAGGTGGCATGACTCTTGTCACAACGTGGGACACTAGTTACCTCTAACTGACCCAATAGTTGCTGCTGGATTCATGTGTCGTGTTCGGTTTATTGTGAAATAGGCGAGGAAATAGAGGAGCCATAGAGGAGGGAATGTGCTCAAATGTCGCCTGCATGCCCTTGCACTCCCTAAATCAGCAGCAGCACTAGGAGCCCTGTGCTGCTGAAGTCCAATAACTTGCTCAATACCCGCCTTTCGATTTGAAAACACTGTTGCATGGTACGCAGCATGAGGCTTGATTAGATCTGCCTAGATTTAATTAGGTTGGAACAAACCAAGCCGGTTACCCGTGCAAAGTAGATGAAAGGAGAGCAGGCAATGGCATTCGATACCTCGTGCATACCTCATTTTGCAGGCGCGTCTTTTACGTCGCCAATGTGTTAACCAATGCGTTAAGTTCGCCATTTAAATTAGGTGGACACAGTTCCATGGTATATGATCGAGAATCAAACTGCACATAAGACAAGCCCAGTGATGGGCTTAGAGAAGCTCTCTGGTGTGCGGCAAGCATCTGCCTTGCCTTCCACTACGCTTACCAAGCCCTCAACTGTGGCATGTTCCGTCATTTCCCCTCGTGTCTACTCCATGATCAGCCTTCACCTTACAAGCAGAGTAGTTCTTTGTCTATTTTCATTTCATGCTGAAACGTGAATTACTCGCTCCTCAGCTTATTTTGCCCTTACTTCAAAGCCACAATCAATTCTCCACCACCTCATTCATCTGCTTCATTGGATTACAGTGTTCCGGATGTGAATTCCTCCTTATCCCTTCGCCGGCTCTAGGACATGCACAAATGATGGAAATTCTAATAGCTCAGATCCGACCTGCACCGGCTACCATAAGTCTGATTAAAAACCTCTGCCAAAATTTAAAGCTCGGTCTCTACTTTATTTCTTCCATCACCGCGGTTCCTCTCAGCCCACTGTAACTACGCTGCAGCTACTTCTCTCCCTTTCCACCTGACTAATCAAAATGTTGTCCTATGGTTTTTACTTCGCAATTTTAAGCTTGCCCAACTTCCATCAGTCCATCCCGCTGCCTATGTTGTCCTGCTATTGCAAAAAATAAGTGCATCTTCCACGAGCAATTCATGGGATCTAAGGCTACGTTCATAGTCCTGCCTTACCAAATCGCAGCATTTGCGTGAATTTTAGCACCTTTGGTCATGATTTATCGTACTTTCGTCTGCAGAGGCAATTACACCTGCAAATAACAAATATAAAAAAATGGAAATTTGAGGGGCAAAATTAATGACCAGTTTTGGCCAACGCAGAAAAGATATGCACAAGGACATGTACATGAGCACGATCTCACATTAGCAATGACATAGTCGATGCAGCATAATCTGCCACGATGACTTCACCGATGCTCTCATTCCTGGTACGTAATCAGCACGCTTTGTGCTTTTATGCCAAAGGAAATTTATTCATTCTCCGTCTTGTTTGCCACAATGCATGCTTGCGAGCTTGCATAATCCACCTTAGCCGTTGCCGTAAAATTGTAGCATGACAACGGATTTAATATGCCAACGAGATGTAAAGAAGCTTCCGCTGGCCACCACAAAAGTGACAAGTAAACTGCGCCAACAAAAGACTTGTATTAATTAGCACAATATGTAAGCTACAGCTAGATTATGTCACAAAAGAAACGGCCAAAATTTAGACTTGTGTTATGATATTTACATGCACATAGTTTGTTTTCTAATTAACGCTGAATGCGGAGCTAATCATTTAGAGCGCCAGACGGGGTGGGTGAATGCCACCAGTCTTTTGAGTAATATCTGTCACTACCCAGATGCAGTAATTGACATTAGACAGGAATTTGTGCTTGTTTGGTATTTTTTTCATATGTTTGGATAAGGGAAATTTCACAAATTCTTTTTAAAGGGCAAAATAAAAATTTTGGCGTTGGATCCTAAGTTTAATGAAGACGGAACGTTCCTTTTTTTATATTTTTAATATTACTTCCAACAATAATCGCCACAAACTCTGGTAATTTTATCGCAGGAGATTGTGATGGCGCAAGATCCTGTAAAATTACTTTGGGAAAAAACTAGCATTAAGAATTAGTAGCACGAATTCTCCTCCGATTGCTCGCAATAGTTCCCAATTTACAAACTCACAGACCAGGCGTGGCCGAAGGGTAGTGTTCATGTTTCGGCGACGGAACCAGGACGACCGAGGGTTTAGAGCTGATGCCGTTTTCTTAAAATAATGCTTCAAAATTGCTCAGAATAAAGATTCTGCAGCTCATTTTTTGATGCGAGGGGTTGTGACTGGTTTCGTCCTTCAAATACGTGTGAAAGATGCGAGGCCTGCCTAAGGTGTTTATTTCAGCAAGGAAAGCTGGAAGACCACAGGTCGCTCGGTCTGATTAGAAAGTTAGCAGCTTACTTTTTTAAGTGTATTTTGGCAGCTTTTTAGCAATAAAATCGAGAAATGTTTGTGTGGATAAAGTGCAATAAGTTGCTTTATTTTGCGAGAATCCTGGGGGAGCATATTAGAAAGTAATCAAAAGAGGGCAGAGTTATTTTCAATGACGATGCGGATGGGCGGGAATGTGATGCGAAGAAAGCAAAGTCAACCTTTGAAGGGACCAAATTGCTTGATGGAGCGATGACATGAGCTATCCTTCTTGACGAAATGTGTCCCTCATTTTTGATAACTTGGTGTGGAAAATTTGCCTGCCTTTACTCTTTCATGTTATCTGCAATCAATTCGTGTGGTTTGGGGATGAAAGCATCGAGTGCAAGAATCTGCACGAAGGCGCTGGGGAGAGTTATCCAAGAGTGCTGATTTCTAAGGCTCTTTACCCGGTTTTCACCGCTTCTGACTTTATTGCACCATTTTATGCCTTCATTTATGCCTCAACCCTTTCTTCCACTCTTGGCTAAATGTTTACTGAAACGTTCTTACCACATGAAGATTGCATGCACTTCCATTAAAATTTACAACGTAATTTAATGATTTGCCTGAGCACGGAACAGGGATGGGCACCAGAAGTTCGGGGTGGTGGTTAACAGACTCATACAACCGACAGTGTTATCTTGACTTCGTCGCCGATTCCTTTTTAAGACCAACCAAGCAACCATCACGCCGTTTCCTCTCCAACCACGATACCTGACCTGAAGAGCGAAACAGGAGAAGATATGGCAGTTCTTCGATTGTGACTTCCACATCCTTCCAAATGTGGGTCTGCCATCTGGTTCGTTGCTTGCTGTTTGCAATGCATCACTCTGATTGACAGATGCAATTTACACTCACCCACAGAGGCAGCATGATTATTATTGCGACTTGGGAGACAAAACGTCTTTATTTAGAAAGAGCTAGAGGAAGGAACATGCACTGAAGTGCCACTTAAATGCGTCAGCAATCACCAAGCATGCAGCAGCACTGGGAGACCTGCTAAAGTCTACTGGCTCGCTCAATATCAACGTCTCACTTTAAAAACTGCTGCACTTTACCAGCAGCAGGCCTGGCAACTAAAGGCAGGCAGGGCCACTTAATCCTCCTCGCATTCCTCATTCCGCAGAGGCGGCTTGCACGCCATCATTGAATTCGACCAAATCACTAACTTGCCCTTTTCAGTTAAGTCAACACAAATCCACATCATATGAAAACAGCATCAAGCTCTACATCCAAGGCAGACCTTATAATGTGTTCAAGATGGACGTAGAGGAGCTTCCCAGTCTGCGTCATTTTTAATCATCCCCACTTCAACGCATCTTCAGTGAGCGTCTTCTTTGCCTTTCACTCGCGCTCTAAGTTATGCTTGCCTTATAATTTCCCACCATGTTTTTGCTCCATGCATCCAGTCCATCTCTGAAGAACAGTGCTACTTTGTTCAAATTTATTTCCTTCAGTGACACGGACTCTTCTTTCCCCTTCGCTTCTCTTCTTACACCTCTCTTTCATACCTAAAAACAATTCCCCACCACCTCATTCACCACCTCATTGGATGACGACGTCTTCTTTGTGAGCATCTCCCAACCCAATCACCAGTCCTGCTCTGCATTAAGACATGCTCAAATAACGCAACGACCAAGAACCAAGATCAAACTAACTCAAATTCAAAGCATGCTCTCAACCGCTCTCATTCTATCGCAGCGGCTTCTCGCACCACTGCACTCAATCCCCATCTGCATCTCCTTACCTCACCAAACGAGAGCGGAGGTGAGCGCATGGCTCCTAAAACTCCCACTAATCTATCTTGTTGCTTATTCAAGCTTAAACTTTGGCAGGGAATGGCTCCATCTTGCACTCTGCAATAGCAGGTAAGAACGAGCACTTGCAGCCCTTGGCAGCCATTTTGTATTCACCAGGTGTTGCAGCTTATACATAACTACGTCAAGTGGGAGAAGGTGTATTGGTTTGACGTATTCTTGTCGTTTTAGGAAAACGATGGTACTCCGCTCTAATAGAGGCTCTTACATGGCCTCCGTCGTTGTTGATGGATTAAAGCTGCGCCTCCACTTCTCTTTGAAGTGGCACACTCAAAGAAGAACAGGAATTTATCCATCCTTTAATCCTTTGCTTGACTGCAGCTGCACTTGGGTGGACTCAGTGTCCTTGCCAGACAACTAGCCACCAGGCTATGCCAATCCACCCGATAACCCTCTTTGCTCAACATACGTGTTTTTACATAGCAGAAGAAAAGCTGCCGCTCCGAATACAATCGAGTTTGACTTGTAAGGCCAAATTTTCAGAGCTTTGTTAGATTCAGTTATTTGGTGCACGACACCCCAAGGATCAAGATAGAGTGGGGCATCGTGGTCACTGCATTTGATTTGTAAGCAGTGGCCCGTTGCACAAATGATCCAAACATTGCTCTTACAATGTGCTCATAAAGGTCAATTTTTGTGTCGCCTTCACCCTTGTGGCCTAATGCAGCTTCGAAATGCTTCAGCTTGAGTACATCTGCGCGATTTGTCGTTTTCCAATAAAATGAAAAAGCACATATTTTGACCAAATCAGGGACGAGGATGTCAAGTGCACCCATAGGGGATGTGAGATGTCCTTTGCTGTCATAGACGACTAAGGTTGCGCATCCACTTTTCTTTGAAAAGGCGCGCTCAAGGCAACAATAGGAATCCAGCTGTTATTCATTTTTTGCTTTCTCTTTTGGCACCTGAGTGAATGGATTGCCCGTATCGGACAGGCTAGCCACCGGGCCATGCCAATCGACCCGATAACACTGTTTACTAAGCATATATTTTGTTCCAAAATGAAAGGATTGCTGTCACCTAAAATACAGTTCATTTTGACGTTTGAGGGCCAAATGCAAGAGTTTAGTTGGATTTTACTTTGTTTGATAAATAAAACCATAAGGAATAAGATGAACTGGAGCTTCAACTTTACCGTGTTCGATTTGTAAGCTGAGGCACAAAAAGGCTGTCTCTCAACTTCGCCAATTTCAAGCATACCAACGACTATTCGCCATGCCATCATTTTTCCCACAAGTCCTCTGAGTGACGGAGCGCAGTGAAGGGGGTGGAGCGAGATGTGGCACATCTCCATCCTCGAGCACAATCAGGGGTGGTGGTTACTTCCTGTGGCAACCCATCTTTATCTTCAGAGTGCCCTGCACTAAATAATCAAATACATCAATGCTCTTAAAATTGAACCTTACAAGTCAAATTGAATTGTATTAAGTGGTGGCTTTGCTTCAGCTTTGTGGCAATATGAATGCTCAGTGAAGAGGGTTATGGGTCCACTGGCATGGCATGGCAGCTAGCCCGTCTGGCAAGGGTAATCCCTTCACCCAAGTGCCTCTGCAGTTTGACAATGGATTAAACGCTAGCTAAATCCTGTCCTTTCTTAGATGTACCTTCTAAAATAGATGTAAAGACGCAACTTTCATCCGTCTGCGACTACGAAGGCCATATTACAACCCATATTAATGTTATTTATAACTATTTTGTCCAAGACATTAAAGTTTCCACTTGTACTTGACACAGTCGCTTATAACCCAAAACATCTAATTAAATTGAGAAGGCCATCAAGTACTGCAAGTGTTTATTCGCACTTGCTAATGTAGAGCTCAAGATTGGAGCACTTTCTGCCAAAATAAATGGCAAACTAAGGTATGCGATCGATTGATTGATAAAATGTTGTAAGTGTTGAAAATTGCATGGTAGGAGAAATACGTCCACCTCTGCCCTCGTTTGGTCAGGCGGAGGAGAAGTAGATGGAAACTGGGCAAATTGGTGTGGGAGAAACTGCTACGATAGAAGGCGAATAATGGAGAAGAAGGTTTAGATTCATGCAGGTCTAATCTAGAGGCTGTTAGTCGTTGCGTTTTTCGACAATGTCCTACTGCATAAAGGGCTACAAATGGGAAGTTTTCATCCAACGGGTTACGTGGATGAGGTGGTAGAGAATTGTTCACAGCTACGAAGGAAAGGTTAGAGATGACCACGGTAGGAAAAAGGGAGAGACGTTCACGTGTCAGCAAATAAGATAAGTAAGGGCAGAGTATACGTTTCGCTTGTGTGAAGATAAAGGTATGGAGTCAACACAGTGGGAAATAATGGGGCATGCAATGCTCGGGAGCCTAATGAGTGTGATAAATGACAAAAAAGACACTCTCTGAAGATGCGTTGAAATAGATGTTGATAAATTGTGGTGGACTATGGGTCTTCTCTGCGCCCATTAAGTGAAATCATGAGGTCTGGTTTATATGTGCAGTTTGATTCCCGATCACATTATGTGGATTTGTGTCGACTAGATTAAGCGGATAAACTTAGTGCATTGTTTGAGTTTAATGATTGCGTCTAAACCCAATCTTAAACAAGTGCTCACTCTGGTCTTGACCGTGGTAAAAGGCTCTCTCGTAGGCTCATCATTATCAAACAACTACCACGTAGCCATTGAATTTTTGAATTGATTAACAATTCTAAGCACCGTCACCATTTCGCAAGTTTGCCCTCACGCTGCACATACATTGCCTTCCTTTTAAAGTGTGTGCCTGACCTTCAAGCAGCGCATGGTTACACCGAAAACCTGGCCTTTATGTAAAACACTAGGCAAGCGCTAGACAAGCGCCATTACCTGCCCGCATAAAATTACACGTGGCATTTTCGGACGATTGCGTGGGTTAGTTTGCTGTAAGTGTAGAACATTCTTCCTTTTCCTCCCTGCACCGTCGAACACCCTAACTATAAGAAGAGTGGGGTTTCTTGCACATCTTTAATTTAAATACTAGAGCTTGGATTGGAAGTGGGAAACAACTCAGTTTGTGTAGTGTGTGCCGCACTCCAATCACGCTCGAATTCCTTTTCTTCCGCTCACCTCGAAAGCACGCTTTAAAGAACACAAATATTGCATTAGTCATATGGTAAATAGGACCCCGAATTAATTCACACATTACCTAAAGGATTGGCAGTTTAGCGCCTAACGGACAATTCTGTTAGCATCACATCTTATTAAAAGACTGACATAAGAGATGATGATTAGGAATTGGACAATAGAGATTAAATAACTCACTCGACACAGTTCCAAACTGTATGGAATTGCCTGCACTAAATGCTTACGCCAGCGATGTGACCAAGGACAAGTTGCTCGTCATAAAGAGCAAATGAGGCATAAACTTGTAGCATGATGTAAAAGCGCTTGGCTTTTCGAAATGGCAAGGTACCTTGGATGCTACCTGGTGCAGAAAAACCGTATGGAACGTGTAGGTCCCAATGCAAGAGCAGCATTTGGCGGTGTACTGGCACAAAAGCTGCAGTGACTGGATTTCTCACTGCAGTAAATTTCAGAAGTGATGTCTACTGGATGATAAGCTTGATCGACTGATTCCGCAAGCTGTGTTTATTCGCATTGTCTGAGGTACATGGGTGCTGCCTAACACCTTTTATCGAAGTCCTAAGTCAATTCAATGCCATTTTGAGAGCGACTTTGTGCCATACACAACTTGTCTTCGGCCTACCAGTTTGTCTTCTCATCACTTTGAAAAAAGGAATAAGGTGCAACATTAAAGTAGTGAGCGTAGATATTTATAAATAATGACATTCGAATTCAAATAAGAAGGCCAACTGATTTTGTGCTGGACCGCCACTAAGCTGCAAAGTCACCGACGATGTACATTCGCCGTCCACGTAATTTAGTGAAATATGGGAAAATTCTTGCGGCGAACGCTACCTTCAGTGTAGGTGATCAGCACCCTGGGCGCAATTCCTGAACAGCAAAGACAAATTCGCTTATATTATGTTCACTACGCTCAATCTGCTCCTCAATTCTCACATCCATTTTCCTGCTAAATAAGATGCCATACATTTCAATAATGATTTTTGACCTATGTTCCTTTCAAAACATGCATCCAACTTTAAGACGCACAAAACAATTTTCTTCCAATTGGCTGTGTTATAAAAGAAAAGTTTAAAAATATCTGGACCGGACGTCTAATTTAAGTTAAGGAAAAGGCAATCTACGACTGGTGGAAACGTGCGAATTCGCTTTACCAGACGGGCGGTCCAATCAACGCACGTGCATCCCGACTACAGGCTGTGCTACTTAAATGGCGTAACCAAATCATTTCCCACTAGCTGTCTGCCTGAATTTAATTAATTTGAGAACACGCAAACTCATAGCAACAGTAACTCATTCTTCTGCATCAATTCCTGCAGATAATGCATAGACCTAATTCTAGTGCACACAATTAGTCCTCAAGACTTCGGTGCAAACGTGCCCTTGGAGTTCCTAATTGAAAACACAGAGACGCAAGTGGATTCGCTCTTATTTGATGACTAGCGACTGAGTACTTCGGGGCTAGGGAAAGGGCCAAAGAGCACTTGACATATCTTTGCGTTATTTGGGACCAAAAGCCGTGCAGCAGAAAAGGTATACGAACCACACATTTTGGTTGAGGTTCCATATAAGTATAAGGAGGTCGAAAAGGGATGTCATGGATGCTCACTTGGATGCAGATGGCATCTGCATGATCCATGCTGAGCACTATCACTGAAAAGTAAATTCTTAGCCTTCATTTGAAGGCAGAAGTACTCATGATCGCAGGATTTGGAGGGACACAGGAAGGATTGCAAGGCGTACCATGGAGCATGTTCGTGATGTTGGGGAAAGGCTTGTCAATCCATCACAGATCACATGTTGACGTACTTCAGGTCATGCAAACATTGTGACAACGTCCATCGGACATACAGCTTAGCGAACATTCAAATTGGCGAATTCGCGCTGATTACTCGAAACCACTTTGTTACAAAGATTTCGATAAGTATTTGTGCACAGCTAAGAGCAAAGCGAAACGCGCTATTCTTTTGGTAGGAAGCAACGCCGACCCGGCTTTTATAACGCCCACTTTAACAAATTGTCCATTTTAATAGGGTGATAAGAACTGTTTATTATTTAAACATGCCAATTTATGTGTTGAGCTGACATAAAATTGTATAGGGTATTCTTCAAGCCTCTCAAATTAAAACCAGTCCACAATCATTGCTTAAATAGTTCTTCCCAAATAGCTACAAAGGAGAGATGCACAAAATTTAGCCTAAAATACATTTTAAATTAAAATCAACAAGCAAAAGGCATACGCACAAAAATGACGGGACCGATAATGCCCTTGCAACTGCTTCCATGTCGGATGGTCCTCGTAGCATTCCGTACAGTAAAACAATGCTCCAAAAGACGCCGTAGTTTTATCTGCAGCATATCGCCATTCAATATAAAATCATTACAAATTTAGAAAGGGCACCAGCGTTATAACATACTAAGGATTATCTTACAGTGACTAGGATGTACGTTCCTAGACTTACCGATATGTGTTCCAATGAAGTGCTCTAGGAGTGGATCAAAACTTTGAAATTGCAGGTCGCACATGGGATACACCGTGTGCTTCAAGGCTACACTAAAAGTTAGCATCATGCTTATGCCAACGAGCATTTGAGCAAGAAAAAAGGACATTGAAAGCAATTTGAAGTTTTCTCACACTTTTGATGCAGTAAAATTCTTCCCACGCTCATCCGCAGCCTGGGGATTTCAATATGAGGTGTTAACGAGGCATCGGTATCTTGGTAGAGAAACAGTCTTTTCTCAAAATGTATTAAGCATTCGCCTAAGACATCCAAACAGTGAGTTGATGGGAAAACATAGTGGAATTCGTCCTTTTTAACATGCCTATCCAAGCCACCGACGCTTACCTGCGTGCCCTCGTGCCATGTGGGCAAAAAATAAGAATTTGTCTGCGTATCTCGTGGAACATAATGAGCATGTGATGGCATTCATTATAACCAAAATTTAGGCGTCTTGTATTTGATTCCGCTAGGACCTCTTCCACCGAACTAAATTTAAACTGCCTCCGAATTGAAATGCGGTTGAAGCAAGGGGAAACATTCGTCACGTGTCTGATTGGAGATCGCCATGCGAATTTCATCTTAGGGTACAGTTGGCAAACGCGAATCTCTCTAGTGTGCTTCTAAGCTTACTTTTTCCCTTTTAGTTCCTCCAAAATAAGACCAAAGTTGCTAACTTAAGGGGAGGATTACAGTAATGCTTTTTCGCACGAATTACATCCGGTGTGGAATCTAGCCAGCCACTTCGGTATCAAAACACAAATCAATCAAGCTTGAGAAAAGAAATAAATATTGGCAAGCATTTAAATGTGCATTATGGGAAGCTAGTTCATATATAGAGGCATTGCCGGTTGCTGTTGCTCTGCACATTAGCGGACTGGAAACTGTTTCAAAGCTGTACTGATATGAAGGATGACAAAGTACAGCACAGATGCTATTAGGACATTTATTGCCCATTTCAATCCAATGCTTAAGAATGAGCCTAACTCCACCTAATGGACAAGCCAAAATTGTTGTGTGTTAGTCTGTTCTACGGCACCTAATAGCCGGAAGCTGTACCGCAGCAATTGCAATCTATAAACCAGCTCTTATTCCTGCATTCATCCCTTTTGTACGCCTTGGCATAACTTGGCAGATGCTGAGAGTCCAAGGCGTGTCTCCTACCAGCGAAGCATGCAGTACAACAGAGTAAAGGCAACGTTTGGTCTGCATCACTTTGTAAACTAATTTTTGGAGTGCTTGAGTTCGTTTTTCTCATTTGAAGCATTGCCATGAATAGTTGGAATGATGCAATCATTGTTGGACATCGGCAAGCACGAACATGGTACCAAAAGGGCAGTGAGTACGAGTGTCTCGCGGAAGAACTGGACACAAGACGGCTAGTATATGAGGACACACCCAAGCACACAAGTCAGTTTTAGAGAAGGCGGAGGCAAGCAACTAAATGGAGTGGGAAAGTTGGTCGTGTTCGTGCCCGTAGTTGTGGACACCGTGGGATGAGTTCGTGAAGGGCTCGCAATGTGGGTAGAAGTGGGCATTGTGGGCTGTGCAGAAGGCGGAATGGTGGTTACCGTCACACCGGTGCTTCGGAAGAAGCCTCCGCATGTCATGGGTGTGAAGGAGCTGATCGACGATGTGCAAGCCCTCTTCTGCTTTTTTTGGCTTGACACGCGCAACGAAAGCTATTCTCTTCGATTTTCGCTCACAATCGTTTAATGAAAGATTCGACACCTACGGTACTTTGCTCTAGAGAGCTGTCCTCCTGTCTGCACAGGGTGCGATTTCGAGTGTGAAGTCTTGTAATTGCTTTAAGCTAATGGCTTAATTATATGGACGAATGAAGGCCCTGCAACATCCTTAGGCGGTGGTATTTGACTTGAATTTCTCGACTACACTACGACTATAGGCACGGCCTATTTCTCCACCTGGTTGTAAAAAGCCGCACCTCAAACTGAACAAACCAAGGAATGACGATACAATTAATGAATGACAAATTTGCCGGGCCTAGGTAATGTCGTCAACTAACTAAATATTCTGATCGTGTTAGGTGATGGTAAGGAGAAGTGCTTCTGCCTTGCAGCGTTTAAGCACTATACATTTCCTTTTCATCATTGGGTTTTATTTGTTATTTTCACCTGTTGCATAGCTCACCTTTCCGATACCATCAGGGCCTATGTAATGTTCATTGCACAAGCAGCCTAATGATTAAAATCCTTACTTTGCCATCTACGTGACGTTACAGTCGGGTTAAGAGTGTCCTGTGTGTTTGCTGGTGTATATACTATGGAATGCCGTATGTGCCCTGACGTGAATGCGAATCCATGCTAGATTCTACGTTCGGGTCCCTTTCTCGCATCCGTGTTGATGATAAAGACTTTTGCGCTTCTACTTTGGATTCGAGCAGTTACTAGTGCGCATGCACTGGTTCGCCTCTGCTTGATTTAGCTTAACCAACAAAGGAAAGTCGAATGCGCACATAAAGGTCACTCTGGCCTCTTTCGAATCTTCAATGATCATTAGCTCATTGAGGTTCGCGTGAAGTCTATCACCAATGCAACTTTTTGTTCGCGGACACCTTAATACCATACTTTGTGAGTGGTGATTATAAGCACACCCACAATTCCTGCAAACTGCGCCTTGACATCGGCTTAAAGGTGGCAGAAAGCGACGCTGGATGCCTTAAGCTGGATGTAAACATTGTTAAACAATGTCCAGACCTCAGGTGGAAAGTCAACGCGATTGATAAAAAGTAGCAGACCACCCTACCAAAACGGATTTGGAGCTTGCATCACTTTATCAACGCTCCATATCGTTCTACCATTCGGGCACCCTTTTATGTGCCTTTCCTTCAATTTTTTGGCACTCTGGACAACGAAGACTCGCAGTGCTATCTTACCTCCAGCATTCGTTGCGAAATTGCTATGAATTTGCCTGACAGAGTGTTCATCCCAAAGGACGCTTTCTCCAAGTAACAGAAGTTGTAGATATGCAAGCATTACGGCTATGCAGCAAAACTCAAAACGGACAAGTCAGCTGCAAACACTTTTTTACTACTATATCTCCTAATCGAATTCAAACATAAGGAAATTCACCCAACTTTAATCAGCAACATGAAGGCGTGTTTTGAGCCGCTTTGAAGAAGGCGGTGGACGGCTTTGCCGCACGCAACTGGTAGTTAAGGTGAATGCTCCAAAGTGCGCACAAGTTCAACGTACTTTCGAGAGAAACGTTAGGCCTGCAATTTAGAAAAAAATGCAACACAGCAACTTTAGAGTGGGAAAAACGAGCACAGAAGTGAAAGTGGACACAAGAAAGTGCATATAAGGAACCACAATAACACACGGGCCAGCTTAAAGCAAGCAAAGAGACAACCAAAACAGTGGAGCGTGGAAGTTGGCCATACCCGTACCGGTGAAAGAGTGCTCCGTGGCCAGAGATTGTGAAGAGCTCACAATGAGAGGAGACGTTGCCGTGGTGGCCAGTGCAGAAGCCGCACTGGGGCGAGCCCCATGCCTGGCCGCATGTGGTGGCACCGCAGTGCGTACAACCGTGGTGATGGTCGCAGCAGTGGTGATAGACGACTGAGGATGCCTTTACGCCGAGGCTGGTGTGGATGCCTTGAATGCTGTGTTGGAAGAACTAGTCAATGGTTCATACAGCCTTCTCCACTACCCTTTTTCCCTAACTTGTAACAAATGGTGCTAGTGTTAAAGTTCCACAAAAACTTACATTTCTAACCGTGACAACTTTGCTATCGTTGGCTTTTGCAAACTTGATGAATGGAATTCGGGTTAAAAGCGTAAGGTGGTCAATTCATGACGAGCCATTTGTGGCGATGCGCCATGCAGACAGACTGAGACCGATAAAATAAGACGATGATGCTGTTATATTAAGACGTGACCTAATTGAAATAGGATTTGATACAGTTGTGCTTAAGTTACATGGTTTGATTGCGTGCATGCGATGGAGAGATTTTCTTTTTACAATGCCATAGGAGAGACAGAAGCAACGTCGGTAAGCAGCATTTTACCCATTCTCAGGCCACCAGCCTCACAAAAGGCATTGAACTGACGCACACTATCAAAGTCGAGTGGTGCGCACTCAACTGGTGAAGCGTTTTAGTAGACGCGATTTCGACTCCACGCCTTCCATGACAAGAACATAATTAAGTGTCTTGATGAAGTGGAATCACAATAATAGGAGCAGCAACACCAGCAGCAGTCAGATATGCACCACAGTGGCACAGATACATGAGCAGCAGCAAGAGGGCAAATGGGAGGGACATTGTCGACCTCCACATTAAAATCTCACAACTACTCATACCCACCGTATCACAAAGGCCGTAAATTCTCACAAAAGAAGTGGAAGTGGTGGCAGCAGCCGTCCTCTTCCTCCATATCCTGCTGAGCTCAGTGAACAAAACAATTACCTGTACACAGGTGAATAATGTAGTTGATAAAAGGAAATGAGCTTCTCCAATTGGTAAGTACACCAGCGGGATTCCATATGAAAACATTAAAATAGGGCCAGCGGGCATCGTCAAGCACGCATTAGTTAACACAGAAGCTAGACCCACTTAGCAACTTTCCAGACTTACGCCTCTTCCCGTCCGGGAAGGAGAGAGCTTTCCCATCACCTCGCAGCAAGCGTTTCACAAGCTGAACTTATTACAAGAAGGAATAGTCCGGGCATTTTAATTAGTAAGAAAGAGTTCAAGATTCACTAGTAAATGACTGATGTGTCAGTGAGGCTGCGCAAGCGTGGCAGGCGAATGATTGAAAACCTGCCATTTGGAACGTCGACTTAGGGTGGGCCTCCATGGCGTGTACACATTCATTTACGTGCTGAAATCGCGAACGGTACTGTGAGCTGATATGCGTCAAGGGATGAATCCCGCAAAATCGAAACTGTCATCTTATGACTCCAGTTGATGCCATTTCCGTTTGACGTTTTTATCTGCAATAACAAGTCGATATGAAAAACGAGTTAATGCTTAAATAAATTAGCAGTCGGAAGCAAGCAATTTTCGCTGGTAAACTGCATGCAAGCCGTTGAGGACGTCTAAGCATCGTGTTGCAATACTAAAATGACATCTGCCTTATTGTAAGGTGATCTGCGCCAGCCATCCTCATGAAATAATAAAAAGTGAAATTAAAAAAACTAAATCACTAACGCTGGATCTAATAAATGGCACTTGCGCGCAATTTTCGGATGTCCTGTGTTCAAACAAACCAGTTTTTGGATTATTTGTACTTCCGCCAACAAAAAAATGTGCTTTTCACATCCGTCTTTTGCGCATCTGCTTTGCTATTCACTTGTTGCTGGTTATCAGCCTCTGCTGATTATTTAGGCCAAAGTGGAACACAACAGAGCTCAAAAGGACTTTAAGCGTTCGGGGAGATGTCAGCGATGGAACTCACTAAGGCGGCGGAAGCAACTTCGATGTGTGGGCTTGTGCGTGTAGGAGGTCATGGCGTTCGCTAAGAAGGGAAGATTTAGCTGCTAAGGTGCATTTTTTTTCGCACTGCTGCCCTCACCTCAATCACCAAAGCATGTCATGCGGTCTATGGTGAACATTGGGTTTGATTTGTTAAACAGAGAAAAGTTGCCCTTCAATAATGCAAAGCACTGCTTGCATAATTTTAAAGGCAAAATTTGCATAACCTTTTAGCTCGCATCCGTTTATTGAGATCGACAGCAATGGAAGCACACGTGCACTGTGCAATGACATTTTAATTGACAGCCATGTTATGGAAAGTTTGGAAACCTTCGGAGTGGTCAGAAAGTTTGCAGAACCTGCACATAAACTTAAGTTTTAGACATGGTACTGTTGGCACTTCACCTTGATCTGGTGCAGCACCCGATGATTTTGTGACTGAATCCCCATTCCATGCACCACTTCTCTGAAAGCAGACGGAAGTGGCACAAGCACAACTCAATAAATGTTATTCGTGATCATGTAATTTTACACTCCAACTTATGCTCTGCACTCATGTTCAAATTGTAGGTGAGGAGGGAAATAAGTCTGACAGACATCGACATCTTGACGCAAAGGAAATTTATGTCAACCATGAAGAGAAACGACATGACCTTGCACGCCAACACGGTTTACGAGCGCTCGCCTGCACCGATCTTCAGTGGTGGCCTCTACTTGACTTTGCTTTGAATGTGAGTCTGTGAGTGCGAAACGAAACTGTGGATGATGCTCAGCAAGATCTTTTAACTGGGATTCCACATTCTGCACCATGCTACAGGCCTGTGAATTGATGTCGATTTGCTCCACCCACTTCAGATGCTTTCAGTTCAGCTGAATGAATAAAGTTTGCCATTCTTTGAACAGCTGCTGGTAAAGCAGCCAAGTTCCTGATGCTTTGACGTGGTGGAGTAAGAGGGAGGCGTTACGAGTTGAATGGGCAGTTCTATCGACCTCTTTTGCCCTCGAAGCTCAAACCAAATGCTAATATTATCAAAATGCCTTTCTATTAAGTAACCACGAAGGCTTGATTTTGGCAACGAGTGCTGACGCTGGAGATGGAGTGCTGCCAATGAAGCCCAGAGAGCATCATGCAAAATGGAGATCCAAAAGGCGGTTTTTTATTTCGAAATGTCATCATCTTACAAGTGCAAATGTAAAATTTGGCTTTGGCTTGCTCAACATTTGATGGAGTCGTCGCTAGTACATCCGAATCCTTTAATGAGAGCTGAGTCGGTGAGCCGATGCGCATGATCTTAAGGGTCACTACAGACGGTGTCAGCTAAAACAGCTAGCTATGGAAAATAATCACCCTAAAGTCGGTTGTGGTAAATGTCTGAGGCATTTTGTTGCTGCAGTGGAAATCAAACCTTGGTACAAGTCACGCACAGTCGGTGCGCTTGGCGACCAAATTTTTAGGCAATACTAGGTGGCAGAGGCGTTTCGAGCTGAGACAGGTTAGTGGCACGCATTCAAATTAAACGATTCTAGCTCGCCTGAGGCCATCCTCAAAATTGAGAGAAACATTTGACCTTCCTTGCTTCAATCAGTTCTTAGCTCATAATTAACGTTGAATATCTACAATCCCGAATTATGCATTCCAGTGCTAGAGGTCGGCAACCACGCATGCATGCTCTGACTTACTTCTACAATTTCCAACTGCACGAATTTTCCGTGCACATGGGCTGTATGCAATCACGGAACATAATAACGTTTTTGGCAGCAGTTTCATCGTAAAGCGCTTAACGGCTTAGAGTGGTTGGAATATAAATTTTGCATTAATGCCAATTATTTGATTATTTTGATGAGCCAATAAATGTGAGCTGACTGAAGATGTTTATGTGGCCCAACTGATTTCAGCCACTTTCTCATTAGATCCTGTGGATCCGATTTGCCTGTGGTTTTCAGACGTTGGCAAATTTTCTCATTGTCAAAACTCAAGTTCATGCTCTTGTAAAGGATATTTTACACGTCCAAGGGGCCTGGCAACTTGACGTGTAGATTGCTGCTACTAATTACAAACCAAATGATAACCACTTCTTCGGATCTAACGCATTCTTGCCACTATTTTTCTTGTTTTTGCCACATGGGACGAAGAAACATCCGACTAGTGTGCAACTAGTCCCCTGAGTGGAGAGAATCACAACATCTTCATGGAATCTTACTAGTCACCAAACGGTATTTAAGATGGGTCCTCAACCTACATCGTTTCACTACACGTAATAAAAACTTTCTTGTTTGACGTGACCTCAGTTATTATGGAGTTTAAAACAACGCCGTAATCGTCTTTTTATCAGTAGGTAACAGAGATTGCGCAAATTTTCAGTGGCTAAGGGGTTTTGTTATTAATTATTTTTCATTAAGTGTTCTTTACCATCCGAAGCAATTAGCAAAAAAAGATTTTGATAGGTACATGATATTTGCAGAAAATAGGCGAGGTAGATTAGAGCATCTTTGATGAAGCTCGGACCTTCCCATCTCACCACCTGAATAGAGTCTCAAGAGGCTTTTGCGGCAGATTTCGCTAATGGTGAACAATTGTTTTCGTGAAGCTTGGAGGATCAGTCAAGTGAGGAACCGGTCGAATTCCATTGCTGACGGTATGTCGAAACGGACAGCGCAAGATGTCGTCGATGTGAGTGCTGGCCACCGCTTCCTAAAAGATGCAGGTAGATGAAAGCCCTTTGCTTCAAAAAAAGAGCATCGTGATTGCATACCCTGCGCACAGCACGCACGAGCAGTCTGTGTTCACACTGAATGAGAGGTATAGACAAAAGCTCCATTTTGCATACCCTTGGATCCCGATTTATCACCACTTGCGGGCGATTCGAGAGTTCAGCACTTTGCTTTATACCTGTGCATACATATACTTGACTGAGTAGCCCTCGATGCTAATGAGAAGCATCGTGCTACGGAGCTGTCATCATTCGCCTTTGGGAAGAAAATCGCGCTCTCTAAACCAACGTAGCGCTCCTCACTCCGCACCGTCCAGCACGTCACTGACGAGGGATGGTCGCTACTTACTCTTTTTTACTTACTGCAAGAGAAGGAACATCAGGCAGAACAGGGCGAACATGTAACGCACCCCACTGGCTAAGTTGAGGAGTGTTAATGGATGATAGCCTAAAATAGAGTCGATTCTGCTCGAGCAGCACACACTTGTCCATTCATGCAAGCGCATGAGTGAGACATTTGTCCGATATGCTCAGCACATGATGAATAGGCAAGGATAGATCCAGTGCAGACAAAATTGCCGCAATTCATCCTCATCAAGTCACCAAAACGTTGAATGTGTTACGTGGTTTGCCCGCCAGTCTCGCGAACGAAGGTGGCTTAAACTCATTACAGGCAAATAAATAAAGCAGCGAAATGGAAAACGGAAGAAGGCAAAAAAGCGTATCACTGGCTTCCCAAAGTCCACTAGCCTTGGCGCACATAGCCGATGGGTCGAGACTGCATCACATCACCAAATTAATGGCATCATAACACCTCAGCGATACTAGTCACACATCTATACCAACAAGCATTCATTCAAGTTGTAGGGAAATTTAACAATTGTAGTAAATAGACCGGTTAAGGGAGGGCTGAGGATTTTGTAACTGGAGTGAATGAAAATAACAATAATTGGACTTTTAACGCTCATCGAGGAGGCGTTCTGCTTTTGCCTTCGACTAGGATTAGTAGGTGCGATTTAACAAAACAATCATTGGTAAGGCAGTCCTCTCAGAGTGCAGACAAAACGCGAATCGCTTAGTTTCCATCTGCTCTCACCAGGCATGAGGGACCAAATTACTCTAGCAATCAGATAGTATTTGCGGTGTTATGATGAAAAAGGGGCTGATCTGTCAAAGCATTTGTTTCCGTTAGTTACAAGAGTTGTAAATTAAGGTTTTTTAAGCTTACAAGTTAAAACTCGATGACTTCAGCAAATGCGCCGCTCTTGGACAAGTGGTCAGAGGAGTTACTCCCATATTTTTAATCACCACCTAGCCAGACCGTTTACGCCAAGGCCGTAGAGGCGAGACTGAGGATAGGGAGGCACTGGAACTCACGTCGCAGTTTCTTCAAGAAAGCTTTCTGTGTGCAAATGGTGTTCTGCTCTTAACACTATTCGCGTAGAAGGGGATTAGATCATGCAAATGCGCTGTAAATACTCCTTTGGACATGCTTGCATGCTTCGATGGCAGAACAATAACCATCATGTCAAAGAGCATCCAAGCATGAGGCGGAGCTGTGAGAACATTACTGTTAAGTAGCAACTGTGTTACAGTAGACCTGTACACATGAACGTGCATGTCCAGTTACCCAACGAGAAATCCTCACAATCTTTGCATCACACACTGCAAAATGGAAGTGTTTGCCTTGGTTTCGTAAGATTGCATGCGACCCCATCCCAGTAATCTGGGACGAAATGCGATGAAACGTCCAACAGATACGACGATCGGTCGCGAAGAGGTACAACGTATAACGACGCCTGATGCGATTCTAAAATGTTAGCATAACAAAAGGAAGGTTTCACTTGAATCTACTTTTATCATATTCGGCCGATGTAATGTAATATGTAATTAACATCATCTCAATGGTTGCGCGGTGGACTGTCAGTCATTCCCTTCACTGACCTTGATGTAGCAGGAAATGACAAGAAGACAACCAACTCTGATTAGCCAACATTCAGGATATTCAGTTTCTATTTTTATCGATTCAGCTACAAAGGGTGATCGACGAGATGTGCTACGGCGTTGTGTGCGACGTTGGCAACCTAAAAAGATATTTGGTCTAGCCTTTACAAAATGTCGCCTAACGTAAAGAAGTGCATTGAAAGTTACCTTGTGTAAGGATGAGCCAGATTCAGCTCATCAGCTTAGTGAACTTGCGTGCTCTAAGAAATCTGCAAAATGTAGCAAATGGGTGTTGCTAATTGTGGAAGGCAGCTTTTCCTTATCGAAACACAGCTTCTAACATCCGATTCGCGCTCTACCATAAAATCAAGGCAGGCGCACTGTCTCATGCATCGACAATTAGGTCACATCATACACTAATCACCCTGCATTTTAACTCAAATTCAATTTATCAAGTAATCTTAAAATGTAAAATTTGCAGAAAATCTGCACTAGTAGCTTGTTTTACAAATTAGGAACAAAGGGTAGTGGTTGACTGATGCCTCCACCACGGCATCCTAGGCATCCACACCAGCTTCGTTGCAAATGCGACCTCAGTCGTGTACCATTATTGCTGCCATCATCCTTACGGTTGTACTTATCGCGGTGTCACTACAGGCTAGCACGCATGTGGCATGGCCCAGTGCGGCTTATGCACTGGCCACCACGTCAACTTCCTCAATTGTGGGCTTTTCACAATCTCTGTCCACGGTGCTCCCTTCCACAGATAGGGGTGAGGCCAACTCCCCCAACCCACTTTTTGGCTGTCGCTTTGCTCACTTTGAGTTAACTCGTATGTTAGCTTGCTTGCTGATATGCTCCATTTGTGGATTTTTATTGTTTCGCGTGATATTCTTGCTCAATGCACTTTTACTTCTATGATAACAAGCCCTATCTAAGGTATGTCTTGACGTACGCCTTTCAACGTTATCAACAGAGCAGCATTGGACATGCTTTTATGCTGTCGAATAACATTGAGCGAAATTCCTTTCACTTAAAGGCGATTGGGAATGGGACAGTGGAAAAGGGCTTCTGGTCCATTTCGTGCATGATGCAATGTGCACGCATATCTACAACTTCTTTGGCTTGGGGAGGGTATCGCGAAGAATGAACTCAGTCGTAGGCGAATCTATGGTAATTTTGTAACCAGTTCATGATGCGAGATCACACTGCTTGAAGTGCCAGGACAAAAAGGGCGAAGACACACCAAAAGGCATTCAAGGAGTAAAAAGGAAGATTAAGCTGAAAAGATGGTTGGGATCTTAAATCCATTTTGATACATTAGTGTTTAGTTACTTAATTTATCATTATTACCGAGGGCTTCAGACTTCTGAAGGTGCAAACTGTCCTGCCCATGCCATCCAATTCACGTCGCGATGTTGGCTAGTTAGCTTAAAGTGCTAATGTCCTGCTGGTGCAGCACATCATGCTACCACAGTGGACTGCATCACTAGACAATGATGGCTCAGCAAGAGTTGTTTAATCAGTATTTACTGCTTGTAGAGCTGCAGGGCCAGTCGTCAGCTCCAGAAAGCCATAGCATCTTTCTTAGTTTACTGCAACTGGCTTCGGGATGATGTCATTGACGTCGGCACCTCTAGCGAACCGTAACCACTGCAAGTTGAATTCACTAGCGCCCACAAAAGCTCCTGAGTGTACCGTTGAGACGCCATAACTTTCGCACAGTTCCCACTGTATATCCAAGTGCTTGAAGGATACAAATATTATTCGCATGTTGATACTGTTTACACTTTTACAACATTTAATTCATGCGCCTTTGTACGCAATCTAAAACCAAAGTAATGCAGTAGATTATAGCCGTATGGATGCAGAGCTATCACTAGATGATGGCATAGTAGTATGAGGAGGCGCTCGCACGAAAACCATGATATGATCCGAATAATCTATTCGCATAATCGAAAGATCCAGCAGCAGATGCCTCTCGGTTTTGCCATGCCAAGCATTTTCATGCATGGTTCAGATGCAGAGGCAGTCGATTGGAGTTGGCAGTAGGTAAAATTAGTTCGGAGAAGCCCTTTCCTCGCATCAACTCTCCAATAAGCAACGGATTGGCTTGTGGAAAGGAATTCGCTAACCACATTTCAGTGTATCCCTCTAGATTAAAGCCATTATTAATGAAAAATAGAAGGTGAGCAAGAATGACTGTTAAATTGCATCAGAGATTCCCAACTAGTGTATGAACCGATGGCGAAGTGGAATTTAAACTAAAACACGATGCCATGAGCGGACAAATCTTGCCCAGTCCCTACGATGCTGACGCATGTAGGGCACATCGTTGCAGATGAGGCAGTGATAAGCAAAACAGTTATTAATTTTTAGCTATGCTCATTCTTCACGCGATTCGCTTGATTTGAAAGGCAGGGACGAATTTTCTCTTTGTTCAAGGTTGTACTACGTGATTAGTGGGTGCTGATCATTGCACATATCAACTTACTTTTCAAAAAACTACGAAACTGGGTCTCTGATAGAAGTTGACGCAGCTTGAACATCTCAAAGGACGGCATCCATTCTGATAAACAAGGAAAACAGTTAGGGCATTCTGCGGTCAGCCAGTAAGTGGCCCCCTCACCCACGACAATAATTCCGCGGCGTCAATGTTCATCGTTTATTTAACAATTGTTTTGCACACGCCTAAAATCAGTTCAAACACGACACAAATGTCAATCCTGTTTATGCTCCGTACAGCAAGAATGTCGCCAAAGTGGTGATAGACCCTCATATGTTTGCATCCAAATGTTAACGTTCTGGCAGAATTTATAATTAGCTTAGAGAAGCTATCTTTACCATACCAGCTCTCGAATTAGGCTGAACATGGAAGTGTAGAAAAGTGTTTCTGAGCAGCCCACCTAAGCAGACCTGTTGTGGAAGACAATTAGTTGGTGAACGGGGTGCTTGTTCAAACCGCATTGCATAGCTTTAACTATGGGAGTTAAATGGTCTAGGGAGTGATGCTAAGGTAGAATTATAGGTGACACCTGATGCGATGAATTGATCAACTTTTAGAAAATCCCCCAGGTCTTAGCACAGGTGTCACGTGTAAGTGTAAACTAGACAAAGTAATTATAAAGCCTTAGCTTTCGCATGCAATAAGCTATTTGTTTCATCCAAATTTTGGGACAGCTTTCTCTTTGTTCACTATTAGGTAACGTGGTGAGTGGATGCAGATCAAGGTTGATCCTGGCTCCTATGTTTAAAAGCTGGTGGGCGGCATTTTTTACAAAGATTGGCACAGCATAAGGATTTTGAAGAACAAAGTCAGTCGCGAAAAATGGGGAAAAACAAGGCAATTGTCGCGGCACAACCAACACTATGAGGCTTAAGAGTACCACCAATGCATTTTCTGACCACAGCTCTCATAATTTCAATATTTCAAAACCGAATAAGGTGGTACTGTGACTAATAATGGAATGGCACACAACTACTCTCCATCGGCGATTCTAAGACTTCAAGCTCAAGACGGCGGCTTCTGTCTGATGAACCACATGCTTCAATCAGTTTCTAATTGCTAAACACTGTTGTAAAGTAGCCCTTGACTCACTACTTTCGACTTATCAACATCATGGGGATCTGGGTCAGTGTTGCAGCCAGTCATTTCCAATGATCAAGTTCATTACCACATCAATGATGATACCATCATCCCTAAAGTCATCTCTGCTCGATTAGGAACTCGATGCTACCAAGGCGCTAGTAATCTTCAAAGAGTTAAAACTGCCCCAACTTGTCGGCATCCGCCCAACCTATGCATCATGGCTAAAATAGTCCGTGCACGTTGTTTGCTGGCATAGTTGATAAGGCGCAGACTCTCACCCATATGAGTTGCGTTAAGTAGAATTTGATCACATCATATGTACAAATGCTAAGTGGAATGATGCTTCCAAAGTCCGCTAAAATCCATGAAAGAGAGCGGCATTGAATCTTAGCAATGTTCACCGAGGCAGCAGCACAACTTTGGCATTCTTATACCTTGCTGTTTTGTGATGATATCTTGTAGTTTATTCAATTTTGTTGCAGATACCAAATAAAAATAAGTGATAAGTAAATAATTGCATGAAATAGATTCAGCCGCAAATTATTTGCAGAATATGCAAGGAAGTGAGACATGTCGCCTACCTGATGCGTGGTGAGCGAGAGAGAAGGCAAACTCTGACCCTGTGTAGTTTTTCCTAATTATAAGCTGCACCATGGAGGTAGGCATAAAAGAAATGGAAACAGTCAAATGTGAGATTAATAGTCGCTAGAAGAGAATTGTGTGTGTCGCCGACAGCCTGGCGTGGGCATCCGTGGGTTGATTTACTACAGAGGTTATGCTACGCAGGTCTGGATTAGTACACCTCCGGTCTGGAAGTAGAAAACTCGGATCGCCGACTCTATTAATCACACTTCAAACACAAGCACCTCATCATAGTCGTCTCTGCTGCTCTCTATGTCTAACGCTGCTGCCATACACTTAGCACTGTGTTGCACTGCCAGATTCTCTTACATCACCTCGCATCCATTTGCATTGCATTCGATTGTGTATCACTGGGCGCATGCTTTACTGAAAAGATCAAAGTGGTAGTAGGCGAAATGGCACTGCGTCGGCGATAAAATTGGAAGCTGTATTGACGGCGCTGTCATGGCATAGTCATTGTCCATGCTGAGTACCATGAGATATCGTGTGGTCTTTAGCAGTGTGATGTACTCATTGCAGGCATAACCGGCATCTGAACAACAAGAGATCCTAGTAATACTGCTAATGACAGTTCTAAGGGATGAGCACTATTTGTCCAACATTAGTGTGCGCTGTATTTGTCGACAAGTTAAAGCAGTTTTAACTCTTTGAAGATTACTAGCGCCTTGGTAGCATCGAGTTCCTAATCGAGCAGAGATGACTTTAGGGATGATGGTATCATCATTGATGTGGTAATGAACTTGATCATTGGAAATGACTGGCTGCAACACTGACCCAGATCCCCATGATGTTGATAAGTCAAAAGTAGTGAGTCAAGGGCTACTTTACAACAGTGTTTAGCAATTAGAAACTGATTGAAGCATGTGGTTCATCAGACAGAAGCCGCCGTCTTGAGCTTGAAGTCTTAGAATCGCCGATGGAGAGTAGTTGTGTGCCATTCCATTATTAGTCACAGCACCTCCTTATTCCGTGTTGAAGTATTGAAATCATGAGAGCTGCGTGTCAGTCAGGCAATACCCTAGTGCTTGTTGCCGCCCTGCCATTAATGCGCTTACCTTATCACCCGCGGCTTCACCGCGCAGTGGTGCCACTGAGCAGACAGGATGCATGCACAGCCTGTCTACTTCAATCACACCACTGCCTAAATACTACTTCTCTAGCCTTGGGCGCTTACGGCTTCAGTTCTCTCCACTCGTCAATGCCACCAAAGAAAGGCTCCAAATGGAACTTCCTATTAATGTCAATGGTAATGGGTTAAGGGAACGATGATGCAAGTCATAAGGCAAGCAAGACTAAATTTAATGCATCACATCGTAGTAGAACTAAAGCATTAAAAATGGTTTGCATAGAAATATCTGCTGCCACAGTTTCATTATATAGTGATTTAAATTGAGGTGGGATGATGAAAAATTTGGCTGCTGTGTGAAACTTGAATGGAAGTTAAGCCCACACTCACAAAAACCACAATGAACACACTCGACCCGATGTCCACCAATCGGCAGACACGCGATTCCAGTCACTTAAACTACTTCTACATTGGACAGAAATTGTAATTGTACTAAAGACGGCTCTGCAGAGCGTCTGAATCTGTAGGGCGAGCCCAAACGTTCACGCAATGTCATCAGCTTCGTAACATTGGCTTTCGTCTGATCTTCGGCATGCCTGCATTGATGTTTGGTTGTCATGCACACATCATTGTGCCTCTACAGACCTCTTCGTCAACAGCTTCCTGGGCCATTTAAAATGCACTCACGGTTCCCCACCGGTGTTAAAGAGTCCAGCCGCAAGGACTCATCTGTTGCCGTCATTTGAGGAGATTACGATATTTGGCAACTAGGGCGTTAAGACTGCGTGCTGTGATGAAGGGCAATGCGATAAATGGCAGAGGAAGTAGAAATGACACCTCAATCAAAAGCACCGATTCTAGAGGTCGTTTTGTGGAGAGAGTCCAGTCTCTTTGACCTATGCCAAAGCTGCTGGTGGTAAAGAGGGAGCAGCAATTACGAGCATGAATCCTTTGCAGGAGGATCAAGCCATCGTTACAATAGTCTTTGATTAAATACATTGGCCATAAGCCACATCACATGCTTCACCATCAGCAGCTCACCTGCCTGACTTCTGCATATTTTGGATGCTTGACGCAAGAACAGGCCTTCTAGAAAAGACCAAAGATCAACAACTAAGTGCTGAGACTAGTTTAATTCCAGCCTACAGAATGAATACGCTTTCACTCCTCACGTGCACCCTACCCTCGCAAATGTAGACAACGTCAGACATCTACTAAGGGATGCAGCTACTGCTACGCATTACTCTGGCAATCGTGGTGGCGTTTGCACGGTTTAGCCTCTTTGACCATGGGCGTTGGTAATTCTTGGTCCCCTATGTGCGCTTTAATGGAAGCAACAAAGAGAACTAGGATAGTGGCCAATGCTGTGTCACCGAGCAGCGGGTGCCATTTAAGGACTTGAGCATGTCATGCATGCACCATCCACCTCTCGGAAGTTAGGAAGTCTGAAATCCCGTTTTGGTCGCTGTCAGCACTTCCATCCTGAGTGGCAAAACAAATAACTATTCCGTGACAAGTTCATGATGGCAAATCTTCCATTGAATGATTATGCTGCACTTTGGACATTCGCTGACAATGCCTCTATTTTGTGGGAACCTTACGTACGGCTTAGTTGCAACCATTGAGGCAGTGAATGCACTATGATATGCTATGCCTTGAATTCGCCCCAAATGCAACGGAGGTTTCAGGAGCACACTCAGCAAACTGAAAAACAGTCAAAAAGAGATACATTATTATTTATGACAACGTCATCGACATGTCCTATTGCTAGCGTCTACCACCACCACCACCACTATGCAGAGTGATGCCGTTGGCTTTCTTTGGTGGAAGATAGCCGGGTCGCAGGTCCGGTCCCCTGAGTAGCTGCATTCACAACCTTTTGTCTGGCAGACAGACACCTTATTCATCAAGCTATGCGACTAGACCGAAACTACTTTTCGCCATTTGGTTTGATCAGTGCATGAAGAGTACGCTTGGTCGTACCTGCCTGGCTTTTCCTAATTCTCCCCTTCACCACTGCACGACTCACACCACCCAAGCATTGCAGCCTAACAGTTTTCGGTTCATTTTGCATCACCTCTCGCTGTTCCTATGCATTCTGCTAATTTTAGCACGAGCTGCACTTCTCCGTTCTGGTTAGCTCCACTGTTTTGCACCACTCACTTCCCACTTGACATTTTAAGTCACCTTCACGCACTTCCACATCCTGTATTCTCCTCACATTGCTCGACAGTGCTCACGCTCAGCGGCCATTCACTACATCATTTTCGTGGTTACTTTGATTCCAATGTTCTCTTTTGTCAACTTTTGCTCAAAGCTGATTCAACATGTTATAAGTGCATCGTGACTGAGTGGTCGCAGCGTTTTCGAGCACAACTTATTTGGCATCTTTGGACTTGTTAGCCAAGCGCACTTTACTTAGGTTCGCACCCACTTGAAGCCATCATCGACATGTTCTACTGCTAACGTCTACCACCACCTCGCAACTGTACGTGTTAGGCATGGCACCGAGTTCTTCTTATGCCCCGCATTTGTTGATACGGCGAGGAGCGTTAGTTCCTATCCAACGAACCTAGGTTCAGCGTTCAATGGCAGTCTAGCAAAGATTTTGCCCTCCTGCAAGCGGTTCCCCTATTACGTTTATGAAGGTTGTTTGTGTATTTCTTACTTAAGCATGCTGCCACGCTACCAGTCAGAGGATTTTGCATGTAGCATTTCCGAGGCACACATTTAACATAGGCAGAACTACTGGTCTCCTCTGAACACCGAGGTATGTCTATTCGAATCGTGTCAGCAGAATACTATGCCTCCAACTCAACAAGTGCACGGTAATACTTTTACCAAGACTAAGATTAGAGGCCTGCCTGATAACAAATGTGATCCAACTCGCAAAGCAAAGTGGTGGGGTAGGCGCCGGCACAGCCTTTAAGCAAGACCTTATGCTCTTTAACTCTCACCATCAAAACTGCTTGCACGGACAGGCGATCCAAACGCCAACTACCATTCTGCCTCTCGGTGTCGTAGGTCGCACGAAGATGTGGAGTCACAAAATCCTGTCAAGTCAATCAGAGCACTTGTGAGCAAATTCAAGCAAGGCAGTGGCATGATCCCCATCTAAAAGCATAATGCCATCCCCAAAACATGGGAAAGACTTAGAATGGTGCTAACTAGTGGGAACTGGAGCTCAGCCTTCGGGGCCGGCAATTCCAAGGCACTCTCTAGAGCAAAGCATTGCAAAGTCATGAAATTGGTAACTACAAGAAAGATGTGGCTTAATCGTGAGTGGAAATTAACTGCCCCTTGCTGTAAACGAACGCACGAACTGGTGCAACACACAGTGAGATGATTTAAGTGGGAAAAGCCACTCTTGGCGACGTCTATCCATACCCTTCAGAAGCGGTGTCAGCTGTATGCTAGCATCTTGATCTTAGCGCACAAATCTCCACCTGAGTAAGAATATGTTCAAATCGCATAACAACTGAATAGAACACCAAATCAAGTCGTTCTTCCAATGTGACTTGCTTTCGCTTTTGCTGCGTTGCCATTACCGCTACATTAGAAATGACAGCGTTTTCCCAATTGTGCTGACATTGGTTCAGTATAACTTAGATTGCAACCTGTTTTGCCTTAATGTTCTCAAATACACTGCAACCTCTCCAAGTGATCCTCCTGAACATCAGCATTAGCCAGTGTCTTAAGTTGCGCATAACAAGCAAGCAGCAGCTTATTTTAACGACTCACTATCACCAAAAACAGAAAAGCGGAAGTAAAACTTGTCCCTTCACAGCAGAAGGTGGCGTCGTAAGTGCATGCGTCAGTCAGTAGGTCCACCCACGCCTAACAAAGCGATGTTGACAATAGCATTTTGTGAAGTAATGCAATGCTCCCACCGAAATGCAGACAACGCAGATCAGCAGATGGCGTTGCCTTTGGGCTACGGATTATTCCGATGCAGCTCACCCAATCAATGCAGCGCGGAGCGAACCGAAACGTAGTGGAAGTTCAATGGGTGCTTTTTTGCACAAAAGTCACCCAGTTGGTGGTTTATATGTGGGAATTAACAAAAAAGATGCCACCATGGCAATTAAGTTGCAGAGAACCTGCACGAAAGTGCACACGGAATTTAAAACTAAATGTCATATTTGTGAACATTTGGCCTGGGCATCCTGGATGAGGGTTCCTGTCAGACAGACGCACCTCATCCGAAATCGGATGGTGCGGTGCTTCTGTGGGTGCTATGCAGAGTGATGGCGTTGGCTTTCGTTGGCGGAAAATAGCCGGGTCGCAGGTCCTGTCCCCTCAGTTGGTCGTGGCCATTCGCGTATTTTACCTCCTTCGTCAATTTACCCATATGCTGGTTAGCGCAGCTTCAGTATAGCTGGCCATGCAAGACGTGGAAGCGGGCAGAGTGTGAATGCGTGAGGTGCCTCAGTAGGGATGAGGTGAGGACAAAAGCGGCGACATAAGTTACAAAGTGGGTAGCAGTGATGTACAATGGAGGCCCAGCAACGCTGGGGCAGCGTGGCCGAGTGGTCTAAGGCGCTGGTTTTAGGCACCAGTCTGAAAGGGCGCGGGTTCGAATCCCGCCGCTGTCAAGCTCTCCTATTCTCACCCTCAGCAAGCCACACTGCTTCCCTGATGACCGATTGGCGATTATAGGCCTGAGTGAAGCAGCCGGAGACTGCGATGTCTTACACATTTCATCGCGGTGGGATGGGCGCCTGTCTCCCCGGAAGGCGTCGTAGAGCGTCGCACAACTGAGTTGCTGCTGGCATGGCCTGCCGAATTGACCGACTTCGAAACCGGAGCCAGAACAAAGCACGAATATGAGCTGTTTCAGCATTAGTGAGTATTTTGCTGCAAATTGACATTCCCTGCCCATTCGAAGAATACGAGCCCCAGTGCAAAGCATTGTTGTGACCTGCACCACTTGGTTGGTCAATCATTTCTGATCTGCGTTATCCTCTCCTTACGGTACTCCAGTTTATCTTGATAACACTCGTCCACCTTCGCAATGTCTTCTCGCTGGACATAGTGCCTGGCATCGCAGGTATGATTTTATGCTTGGATCGACATGCTGCCCTGCATCCGCGCAGCAGCGGAAGTGCTTTGAGGTGGTATTTCACTTCCAAGTGCCAAGTCATTCGCAGAGCAGTTAGTCCTCACGCTTTCCAGCAATGAACAGCAGTCGCTCTCGCTGCTTAGGGGTTGGAAGCGGCCAGCTGGAAATGCGACTTTCTTGGAGTAGTAGTAAATCTACAACTAAAAATCCGATCTCTGACGCGATGCTCGATTGCCTTGGAAACTTGAATAAACAAGGCGTGGCCATATCCCGTTTAATCCTTTCATCGATTTCTCTTCTAAGCGTCATTTGCTTCCATGTAGAGATGGCTGAGATGTCGATAGTCAACTGTAGTTAGCATTTGACGGGGCAGGGCTTCCGGCAGTCAGCATCCCCTTCTTTCCTTCCTTTCTTTCTTCTTGGCATTTCTCCTCTTGCCTGCGAGTGCTTTATCCATTTGCGTGTTGGTTATTCCTGCATGCAAGGCAGCTGCCACTCACTGAAAGGGATGCCGTTGTAGCACCTGGTGCATTCCATTCCTTCCCGTAATGGCCCGTGGACACGCTGTCTGCCAACCGATTTGCAGTCCCACTAATTCATATTTTCTAAACATGGCACTAGGCGTGTGCACGTGTTGACCAATGTATGTTTAGAAATGTGCTCTTTTTATCATTCCCTTCGTTAGTGCATTTTGGAGCCGCCAAGACATCAGAACCTGCAACACGGACGGACATAAGGACTTCATCAGTCGTCAGTCCTCCACTGTGCTTCATTGCAGCGTCACCACTCCAGTGCCTCACACCGTCATCTCTCCATCTGTCAGTCGGCCACCCACCCACCCACTTACCCACCCACAAAGCCTCATCCCCACACCATTCCATCTGCCACAGCCTCCAACTCTTCGTCACCGCAGCTGGCCCAGATGCGAGTGCAACGCCTGGCATGACATGCCAGGCGTTGCACTCGCATCTGGGCCAGCTGCGGTGACGAAGAGTTGGAGGCTGTGGCAGATGGAATGGTGTGGGGATGAGGCTTTGTGGGTGGGTAAGTGGGTGGGTGGGTGGCCGACTGACAGATGGAGAGATGACGGTGTGAGGCACTGGAGTGGTGACGCTGCAATGAAGCACAGTGGAGGACTGACGACTGATGAAGTCCTTATGTCCGTCCGTGTTGCAGGTTCTGATGTCTTGGCGGCTCCAAAATGCACTAACGAAGGGAATGATAAAAAGAGCACATTTCTAAACATACATTGGTCAACACGTGCACACGCCTAGTGCCATGTTTAGAAAATATGAATTAGTGGGACTGCAAATCGGTTGACAGACAGCGTGTCCACGGGCTATTACGGGAAGGAATGGAATGCACCAGGTGCTACAACGGCATCCCTTTCAGTGAGTGGCAGCTGCCTTGCATGCAGGAATAACCAACACGCAAATGGATAAAGCACTCGCAGGCAAGAGGAGAAATGCCAAGAAGAAAGAAAGGAAGGAAAGAAGGGGATGCTGACTGCCGGAAGCCCTGCCCCGTCAAATGCTAACTACAGTTGACTATCGACATCTCAGCCATCTCTACATGGAAGCAAATGACGCTTAGAAGAGAAATCGATGAAAGGATTAAACGGGATATGGCCACGCCTTGTTTATTCAAGTTTCCAAGGCAATCGAGCATCGCGTCAGAGATCGGATTTTTAGTTGTAGATTTACTACTACTCCAAGAAAGTCGCATTTCCAGCTGGCCGCTTCCAACCCCTAAGCAGCGAGAGCGACTGCTGTTCATTGCTGGAAAGCGTGAGGACTAACTGCTCTGCGAATGACTTGGCACTTGGAAGTGAAATACCACCTCAAAGCACTTCCGCTGCTGCGCGGATGCAGGGCAGCATGTCGATCCAAGCATAAAATCATACCTGCGATGCCAGGCACTATGTCCAGCGAGAAGACATTGCGAAGGTGGACGAGTGTTATCAAGATAAACTGGAGTACCGTAAGGAGAGGATAACGCAGATCAGAAATGATTGACCAACCAAGTGGTGCAGGTCACAACAATGCTTTGCACTGGGGCTCGTATTCTTCGAATGGGCAGGGAATGTCAATTTGCAGCAAAATACTCACTAATGCTGAAACAGCTCATATTCGTGCTTTGTTCTGGCTCCGGTTTCGAAGTCGGTCAATTCGGCAGGCCATGCCAGCAGCAACTCAGTTGTGCGACGCTCCACGACGCCTTCCGGGGAGACAGGCGCCCATCCCACCGCGATGAAATGTGTAAGACATCGCAGTCTCCGGCTGCTTCACTCAGGCCTATAATCGCCAATCGGTCATTAGGGAAGCAGTGTGGCTTGCTGAGGGTGAGAATAGGAGAGCTTGACAGCGGCGGGATTCGAACCCGCGCCCTTTCAGACTGGTGCCTAAAACCAGCGCCTTAGACCACTCGGCCACGCTGCCCCAGCGTTGCTGGGCCTCCATTGTACATCACTGCTACCCACTTTGTAACTTATGTCGCCGCGTTTGTCCTCACCTCATCCCTACTGAGGCACCTCACGCATTCACACTCTGCCCGCTTCCACGTCTTGCATGGCCAGCTATACTGAAGCTGCGCTAACCAGCATATGGGTAAATTGACGAAGGAGGTAAAATACGCGAATGGCCACGACCAACTGAGGGGACAGGACCTGCGACCCGGCTATTTTCCGCCAACGAAAGCCAACGCCATCACTCTGCATAGCACCCACAGAAGCACCGCACCATCCGATTTCGGATGAGGTGCGTCTGTCTGACAGGAACCCTCATCCAGGATGCCCAGGCCAAATGTTCACAAATATGACATTTAGTTTTAAATTCCGTGTGCACTTTCGTGCAGGTTCTCTGCAACTTAATTGCCATGGTGGCATCTTTTTTGTTAATTCCCACATATAAACCACCAACTGGGTGACTTTTGTGCAAAAAAGCACCCATTGAACTTCCACTACGTTTCGGTTCGCTCCGCGCTGCATTGATTGGGTGAGCTGCATCGGAATAATCCGTAGCCCAAAGGCAACGCCATCTGCTGATCTGCGTTGTCTGCATTTCGGTGGGAGCATTGCATTACTTCACAAAATGCTATTGTCAACATCGCTTTGTTAGGCGTGGGTGGACCTACTGACTGACGCATGCACTTACGACGCCACCTTCTGCTGTGAAGGGACAAGTTTTACTTCCGCTTTTCTGTTTTTGGTGATAGTGAGTCGTTAAACTAAGCTGCTGCTTGCTTGTTATGCGCAACTTAAGACACTGGCTAATGCTGATGTTCAGGAGGATCACTTGGAGAGGTTGCAGTGTATTTGAGAACATTAAGGCAAAACAGGTTGCAATCTAAGTTATACTGAACCAATGTCAGCACAATTGGGAAAACGCTGTCATTTCTAATGTAGCGGTAATGGCAACGCAGCAAAAGCGAAAGCAAGTCACATTGGAAGAACGACTTGATTTGGTGTTCTATTCAGTTGTTATGCGATTTGAACATATTCTTACTCAGGTGGAGATTTGTGCGCTAAGATCAAGATGCTAGCATACAGCTGACACCGCTTCTGAAGGGTATGGATAGACGTCGCCAAGAGTGGCTTTTCCCACTTAAATCATCTCACTGTGTGTTGCACCAGTTCGTGCGTTCGTTTACAGCAAGGGGCAGTTAATTTCCACTCACGATTAAGCCACATCTTTCTTGTAGTTACCAATTTCATGACTTTGCAATGCTTTGCTCTAGAGAGTGCCTTGGAATTGCCGGCCCCGAAGGCTGAGCTCCAGTTCCCACTAGTTAGCACCATTCTAAGTCTTTCCCATGTTTTGGGGATGGCATTATGCTTTTAGATGGGGATCATGCCACTGCCTTGCTTGAATTTGCTCACAAGTGCTCTGATTGACTTGACAGGATTTTGTGACTCCACATCTTCGTGCGACCTACGACACCGAGAGGCAGAATGGTAGTTGGCGTTTGGATCGCCTGTCCGTGCAAGCAGTTTTGATGGTGAGAGTTAAAGAGCATAAGGTCTTGCTTAAAGGCTGTGCCGGCGCCTACCCCACCACTTTGCTTTGCGAGTTGGATCACATTTGTTATCAGGCAGGCCTCTAATCTTAGTCTTGGTAAAAGTATTACCGTGCACTTGTTGAGTTGGAGGCATAGTATTCTGCTGACACGATTCGAATAGACGTACCTCGGTGTTCAGAGGAGACCAGTAGTTCTGCCTATGTTAAATGTGTGCCTCGGAAATGCTACATGCAAAATCCTCTGACTGGTAGCGTGGCAGCATGCTTAAGTAAGAAATACACAAACAACCTTCATAAACGTAATAGGGGAACCGCTTGCAGGAGGGCAAAATCTTTGCTAGACTGCCATTGAACGCTGAACCTAGGTTCGTTGGATAGGAACTATGCTCCTCGCCGTATCAACAAATGCGGGGCATAAGAAGAACTCGGTGCCATGCCTAACACGTACAGTTGCGAGGTGGTGGTAGACGTTAGCAGTAGAACATGTCGATGATGGCTTCAAGTGGGTGCGAACCTAAGTAAAGTGCGCTTGGCTAACAAGTCCAAAGATGCCAAATAAGTTGTGCTCGAAAACGCTGCGACCACTCAGTCACGATGCACTTATAACATGTTGAATCAGCTTTGAGCAAAAGTTGACAAAAGAGAACATTGGAATCAAAGTAACCACGAAAATGATGTAGTGAATGGCCGCTGAGCGTGAGCACTGTCGAGCAATGTGAGGAGAATACAGGATGTGGAAGTGCGTGAAGGTGACTTAAAATGTCAAGTGGGAAGTGAGTGGTGCAAAACAGTGGAGCTAACCAGAACGGAGAAGTGCAGCTCGTGCTAAAATTAGCAGAATGCATAGGAACAGCGAGAGGTGATGCAAAATGAACCGAAAACTGTTAGGCTGCAATGCTTGGGTGGTGTGAGTCGTGCAGTGGTGAAGGGGAGAATTAGGAAAAGCCAGGCAGGTACGACCAAGCGTACTCTTCATGCACTGATCAAACCAAATGGCGAAAAGTAGTTTCGGTCTAGTCGCATAGCTTGATGAATAAGGTGTCTGTCTGCCAGACAAAAGGTTGTGAATGCAGCTACTCAGGGGACCGGACCTGCGACCCGGCTATCTTCCACCAAAGAAAGCCAACGGCATCACTCTGCATAGTGGTGGTGGTGGTGGTAGACGCTAGCAATAGGACATGTCGATGACGTTGTCATAAATAATAATGTATCTCTTTTTGACTGTTTTTCAGTTTGCTGAGTGTGCTCCTGAAACCTCCGTTGCATTTGGGGCGAATTCAAGGCATAGCATATCATAGTGCATTCACTGCCTCAATGGTTGCAACTAAGCCGTACGTAAGGTTCCCACAAAATAGAGGCATTGTCAGCGAATGTCCAAAGTGCAGCATAATCATTCAATGGAAGATTTGCCATCATGAACTTGTCACGGAATAGTTATTTGTTTTGCCACTCAGGATGGAAGTGCTGACAGCGACCAAAACGGGATTTCAGACTTCCTAACTTCCGAGAGGTGGATGGTGCATGCATGACATGCTCAAGTCCTTAAATGGCACCCGCTGCTCGGTGACACAGCATTGGCCACTATCCTAGTTCTCTTTGTTGCTTCCATTAAAGCGCACATAGGGGACCAAGAATTACCAACGCCCATGGTCAAAGAGGCTAAACCGTGCAAACGCCACCACGATTGCCAGAGTAATGCGTAGCAGTAGCTGCATCCCTTAGTAGATGTCTGACGTTGTCTACATTTGCGAGGGTAGGGTGCACGTGAGGAGTGAAAGCGTATTCATTCTGTAGGCTGGAATTAAACTAGTCTCAGCACTTAGTTGTTGATCTTTGGTCTTTTCTAGAAGGCCTGTTCTTGCGTCAAGCATCCAAAATATGCAGAAGTCAGGCAGGTGAGCTGCTGATGGTGAAGCATGTGATGTGGCTTATGGCCAATGTATTTAATCAAAGACTATTGTAACGATGGCTTGATCCTCCTGCAAAGGATTCATGCTCGTAATTGCTGCTCCCTCTTTACCACCAGCAGCTTTGGCATAGGTCAAAGAGACTGGACTCTCTCCACAAAACGACCTCTAGAATCGGTGCTTTTGATTGAGGTGTCATTTCTACTTCCTCTGCCATTTATCGCATTGCCCTTCATCACAGCACGCAGTCTTAACGCCCTAGTTGCCAAATATCGTAATCTCCTCAAATGACGGCAACAGATGAGTCCTTGCGGCTGGACTCTTTAACACCGGTGGGGAACCGTGAGTGCATTTTAAATGGCCCAGGAAGCTGTTGACGAAGAGGTCTGTAGAGGCACAATGATGTGTGCATGACAACCAAACATCAATGCAGGCATGCCGAAGATCAGACGAAAGCCAATGTTACGAAGCTGATGACATTGCGTGAACGTTTGGGCTCGCCCTACAGATTCAGACGCTCTGCAGAGCCGTCTTTAGTACAATTACAATTTCTGTCCAATGTAGAAGTAGTTTAAGTGACTGGAATCGCGTGTCTGCCGATTGGTGGACATCGGGTCGAGTGTGTTCATTGTGGTTTTTGTGAGTGTGGGCTTAACTTCCATTCAAGTTTCACACAGCAGCCAAATTTTTCATCATCCCACCTCAATTTAAATCACTATATAATGAAACTGTGGCAGCAGATATTTCTATGCAAACCATTTTTAATGCTTTAGTTCTACTACGATGTGATGCATTAAATTTAGTCTTGCTTGCCTTATGACTTGCATCATCGTTCCCTTAACCCATTACCATTGACATTAATAGGAAGTTCCATTTGGAGCCTTTCTTTGGTGGCATTGACGAGTGGAGAGAACTGAAGCCGTAAGCGCCCAAGGCTAGAGAAGTAGTATTTAGGCAGTGGTGTGATTGAAGTAGACAGGCTGTGCATGCATCCTGTCTGCTCAGTGGCACCACTGCGCGGTGAAGCCGCGGGTGATAAGGTAAGCGCATTAATGGCAGGGCGGCAACAAGCACTAGGGTATTGCCTGACTGACACGCAGCTCTCATGATTTCAATACTTCAACACGGAATAAGGAGGTGCTGTGACTAATAATGGAATGGCACACAACTACTCTCCATCGGCGATTCTAAGACTTCAAGCTCAAGACGGCGGCTTCTGTCTGATGAACCACATGCTTCAATCAGTTTCTAATTGCTAAACACTGTTGTAAAGTAGCCCTTGACTCACTACTTTTGACTTATCAACATCATGGGGATCTGGGTCAGTGTTGCAGCCAGTCATTTCCAATGATCAAGTTCATTACCACATCAATGATGATACCATCATCCCTAAAGTCATCTCTGCTCGATTAGGAACTCGATGCTACCAAGGCGCTAGTAATCTTCAAAGAGTTAAAACTGCTTTAACTTGTCGACAAATACAGCGCACACTAATGTTGGACAAATAGTGCTCATCCCTTAGAACTGTCATTAGCAGTATTACTAGGATCTCTTGTTGTTCAGATGCCGGTTATGCCTGCAATGAGTACATCACACTGCTAAAGACCACACGATATCTCATGGTACTCAGCATGGACAATGACTATGCCATGACAGCGCCGTCAATACAGCTTCCAATTTTATCGCCGACGCAGTGCCATTTCGCCTACTACCACTTTGATCTTTTCAGTAAAGCATGCGCCCAGTGATACACAATCGAATGCAATGCAAATGGATGCGAGGTGATGTAAGAGAATCTGGCAGTGCAACACAGTGCTAAGTGTATGGCAGCAGCGTTAGACATAGAGAGCAGCAGAGACGACTATGATGAGGTGCTTGTGTTTGAAGTGTGATTAATAGAGTCGGCGATCCGAGTTTTCTACTTCCAGACCGGAGGTGTACTAATCCAGACCTGCGTAGCATAACCTCTGTAGTAAATCAACCCACGGATGCCCACGCCAGGCTGTCGGCGACACACACAATTCTCTTCTAGCGACTATTAATCTCACATTTGACTGTTTCCATTTCTTTTATGCCTACCTCCATGGTGCAGCTTATAATTAGGAAAAACTACACAGGGTCAGAGTTTGCCTTCTCTCTCGCTCACCACGCATCAGGTAGGCGACATGTCTCACTTCCTTGCATATTCTGCAAATAATTTGCGGCTGAATCTATTTCATGCAATTATTTACTTATCACTTATTTTTATTTGGTATCTGCAACAAAATTGAATAAACTACAAGATATCATCACAAAACAGCAAGGTATAAGAATGCCAAAGTTGTGCTGCTGCCTCGGTGAACATTGCTAAGATTCAATGCCGCTCTCTTTCATGGATTTTAGCGGACTTTGGAAGCATCATTCCACTTAGCATTTGTACATATGATGTGATCAAATTCTACTTAACGCAACTCATATGGGTGAGAGTCTGCGCCTTATCAACTATGCCAGCAAACAACGTGCACGGACTATTTTAGCCATGATGCATAGGTTGGGCGGATGCCGACAAGTTGGGGCAGTTTTAACTCTTTGAAGATTACTAGCGCCTTGGTAGCATCGAGTTCCTAATCGAGCAGAGATGACTTTAGGGATGATGGTATCATCATTGATGTGGTAATGAACTTGATCATTGGAAATGACTGGCTGCAACACTGACCCAGATCCCCATGATGTTGATAAGTCGAAAGTAGTGAGTCAAGGGCTACTTTACAACAGTGTTTAGCAATTAGAAACTGATTGAAGCATGTGGTTCATCAGACAGAAGCCGCCGTCTTGAGCTTGAAGTCTTAGAATCGCCGATGGAGAGTAGTTGTGTGCCATTGCATTATTAGTCACAGTACCACCTTATTCGGTTTTGAAATATTGAAATTATGAGAGCTGTGGTCAGAAAATGCATTGGTGGTACTCTTAAGCCTCATAGTGTTGGTTGTGCCGCGACAATTGCCTTGTTTTTCCCCATTTTTCGCGACTGACTTTGTTCTTCAAAATCCTTATGCTGTGCCAATCTTTGTAAAAAATGCCGCCCACCAGCTTTTAAACATAGGAGCCAGGATCAACCTTGATCTGCATCCACTCACCACGTTACCTAATAGTGAACAAAGAGAAAGCTGTCCCAAAATTTGGATGAAACAAATAGCTTATTGCATGCGAAAGCTAAGGCTTTATAATTACTTTGTCTAGTTTACACTTACACGTGACACCTGTGCTAAGACCTGGGGGATTTTCTAAAAGTTGATCAATTCATCGCATCAGGTGTCACCTATAATTCTACCTTAGCATCACTCCCTAGACCATTTAACTCCCATAGTTAAAGCTATGCAATGCGGTTTGAACAAGCACCCCGTTCACCAACTAATTGTCTTCCACAACAGGTCTGCTTAGGTGGGCTGCTCAGAAACACTTTTCTACACTTCCATGTTCAGCCTAATTCGAGAGCTGGTATGGTAAAGATAGCTTCTCTAAGCTAATTATAAATTCTGCCAGAACGTTAACATTTGGATGCAAACATATGAGGGTCTATCACCACTTTGGCGACATTCTTGCTGTACGGAGCATAAACAGGATTGACATTTGTGTCGTGTTTGAACTGATTTTAGGCGTGTGCAAAACAATTGTTAAATAAACGATGAACATTGACGCCGCGGAATTATTGTCGTGGGTGAGGGGGCCACTTACTGGCTGACCGCAGAATGCCCTAACTGTTTTCCTTGTTTATCAGAATGGATGCCGTCCTTTGAGATGTTCAAGCTGCGTCAACTTCTATCAGAGACCCAGTTTCGTAGTTTTTTGAAAAGTAAGTTGATATGTGCAATGATCAGCACCCACTAATCACGTAGTACAACCTTGAACAAAGAGAAAATTCGTCCCTGCCTTTCAAATCAAGCGAATCGCGTGAAGAATGAGCATAGCTAAAAATTAATAACTGTTTTGCTTATCACTGCCTCATCTGCAACGATGTGCCCTACATGCGTCAGCATCGTAGGGACTGGGCAAGATTTGTCCGCTCATGGCATCGTGTTTTAGTTTAAATTCCACTTCGCCATCGGTTCATACACTAGTTGGGAATCTCTGATGCAATTTAACAGTCATTCTTGCTCACCTTCTATTTTTCATTAATAATGGCTTTAATCTAGAGGGATACACTGAAATGTGGTTAGCGAATTCCTTTCCACAAGCCAATCCGTTGCTTATTGGAGAGTTGATGCGAGGAAAGGGCTTCTCCGAACTAATTTTACCTACTGCCAACTCCAATCGACTGCCTCTGCATCTGAACCATGCATGAAAATGCTTGGCATGGCAAAACCGAGAGGCATCTGCTGCTGGATCTTTCGATTATGCGAATAGATTATTCGGATCATATCATGGTTTTCGTGCGAGCGCCTCCTCATACTACTATGCCATCATCTAGTGATAGCTCTGCATCCATACGGCTATAATCTACTGCATTACTTTGGTTTTAGATTGCGTACAAAGGCGCATGAATTAAATGTTGTAAAAGTGTAAACAGTATCAACATGCGAATAATATTTGTATCCTTCAAGCACTTGGATATACAGTGGGAACTGTGCGAAAGTTATGGCGTCTCAACGGTACACTCAGGAGCTTTTGTGGGCGCTAGTGAATTCAACTTGCAGTGGTTACGGTTCGCTAGAGGTGCCGACGTCAATGACATCATCCCGAAGCCAGTTGCAGTAAACTAAGAAAGATGCTATGGCTTTCTGGAGCTGACGACTGGCCCTGCAGCTCTACAAGCAGTAAATACTGATTAAACAACTCTTGCTGAGCCATCATTGTCTAGTGATGCAGTCCACTGTGGTAGCATGATGTGCTGCACCAGCAGGACATTAGCACTTTAAGCTAACTAGCCAACATCGCGACGTGAATTGGATGGCATGGGCAGGACAGTTTGCACCTTCAGAAGTCTGAAGCCCTCGGTAATAATGATAAATTAAGTAACTAAACACTAATGTATCAAAATGGATTTAAGATCCCAACCATCTTTTCAGCTTAATCTTCCTTTTTACTCCTTGAATGCCTTTTGGTGTGTCTTCGCCCTTTTTGTCCTGGCACTTCAAGCAGTGTGATCTCGCATCATGAACTGGTTACAAAATTACCATAGATTCGCCTACGACTGAGTTCATTCTTCGCGATACCCTCCCCAAGCCAAAGAAGTTGTAGATATGCGTGCACATTGCATCATGCACGAAATGGACCAGAAGCCCTTTTCCACTGTCCCATTCCCAATCGCCTTTAAGTGAAAGGAATTTCGCTCAATGTTATTCGACAGCATAAAAGCATGTCCAATGCTGCTCTGTTGATAACGTTGAAAGGCGTACGTCAAGACATACCTTAGATAGGGCTTGTTATCATAGAAGTAAAAGTGCATTGAGCAAGAATATCACGCGAAACAATAAAAATCCACAAATGGAGCATATCAGCAAGCAAGCTAACATACGAGTTAACTCAAAGTGAGCAAAGCGACAGCCAAAAAGTGGGTTGGGGGAGTTGGCCTCACCCCTATCTGTGGAAGGGAGCACCGTGGACAGAGATTGTGAAAAGCCCACAATTGAGGAAGTTGACGTGGTGGCCAGTGCATAAGCCGCACTGGGCCATGCCACATGCGTGCTAGCCTGTAGTGACACCGCGATAAGTACAACCGTAAGGATGATGGCAGCAATAATGGTACACGACTGAGGTCGCATTTGCAACGAAGCTGGTGTGGATGCCTAGGATGCCGTGGTGGAGGCATCAGTCAACCACTACCCTTTGTTCCTAATTTGTAAAACAAGCTACTAGTGCAGATTTTCTGCAAATTTTACATTTTAAGATTACTTGATAAATTGAATTTGAGTTAAAATGCAGAGTGATTAGTGTATGATGTGACCTAATTGTCGATGCATGAGACAGTGCGCCTGCCTTGATTTTATGGTAGAGCGCGAATCGGATGTTAGAAGCTGTGTTTCGATAAGGAAAAGCTGCCTTCCACAATTAGCAACACCCATTTGCTACATTTTGCAGATTTCTTAGAGCACGCAAGTTCACTAAGCTGATGAGCTGAATCTGGCTCATCCTTACACAAGGTAACTTTCAATGCACTTCTTTACGTTAGGCGACATTTTGTAAAGGCTAGACCAAATATCTTTTTAGGTTGCCAACGTCGCACACAACGCCGTAGCACATCTCGTCGATCACCCTTTGTAGCTGAATCGATAAAAATAGAAACTGAATATCCTGAATGTTGGCTAATCAGAGTTGGTTGTCTTCTTGTCATTTCCTGCTACATCAAGGTCAGTGAAGGGAATGACTGACAGTCCACCGCGCAACCATTGAGATGATGTTAATTACATATTACATTACATCGGCCGAATATGATAAAAGTAGATTCAAGTGAAACCTTCCTTTTGTTATGCTAACATTTTAGAATCGCATCAGGCGTCGTTATACGTTGTACCTCTTCGCGACCGATCGTCGTATCTGTTGGACGTTTCATCGCATTTCGTCCCAGATTACTGGGATGGGGTCGCATGCAATCTTACGAAACCAAGGCAAACACTTCCATTTTGCAGTGTGTGATGCAAAGATTGTGAGGATTTCTCGTTGGGTAACTGGACATGCACGTTCATGTGTACAGGTCTACTGTAACACAGTTGCTACTTAACAGTAATGTTCTCACAGCTCCGCCTCATGCTTGGATGCTCTTTGACATGATGGTTATTGTTCTGCCATCGAAGCATGCAAGCATGTCCAAAGGAGTATTTACAGCGCATTTGCATGATCTAATCCCCTTCTACGCGAATAGTGTTAAGAGCAGAACACCATTTGCACACAGAAAGCTTTCTTGAAGAAACTGCGACGTGAGTTCCAGTGCCTCCCTATCCTCAGTCTCGCCTCTACGGCCTTGGCGTAAACGGTCTGGCTAGGTGGTGATTAAAAATATGGGAGTAACTCCTCTGACCACTTGTCCAAGAGCGGCGCATTTGCTGAAGTCATCGAGTTTTAACTTGTAAGCTTAAAAAACCTTAATTTACAACTCTTGTAACTAACGGAAACAAATGCTTTGACAGATCAGCCCCTTTTTCATCATAACACCGCAAATACTATCTGATTGCTAGAGTAATTTGGTCCCTCATGCCTGGTGAGAGCAGATGGAAACTAAGCGATTCGCGTTTTGTCTGCACTCTGAGAGGACTGCCTTACCAATGATTGTTTTGTTAAATCGCACCTACTAATCCTAGTCGAAGGCAAAAGCAGAACGCCTCCTCGATGAGCGTTAAAAGTCCAATTATTGTTATTTTCATTCACTCCAGTTACAAAATCCTCAGCCCTCCCTTAACCGGTCTATTTACTACAATTGTTAAATTTCCCTACAACTTGAATGAATGCTTGTTGGTATAGATGTGTGACTAGTATCGCTGAGGTGTTATGATGCCATTAATTTGGTGATGTGATGCAGTCTCGACCCATCGGCTATGTGCGCCAAGGCTAGTGGACTTTGGGAAGCCAGTGATACGCTTTTTTGCCTTCTTCCGTTTTCCATTTCGCTGCTTTATTTATTTGCCTGTAATGAGTTTAAGCCACCTTCGTTCGCGAGACTGGCGGGCAAACCACGTAACACATTCAACGTTTTGGTGACTTGATGAGGATGAATTGCGGCAATTTTGTCTGCACTGGATCTATCCTTGCCTATTCATCATGTGCTGAGCATATCGGACAAATGTCTCACTCATGCGCTTGCATGAATGGACAAGTGTGTGCTGCTCGAGCAGAATCGACTCTATTTTAGGCTATCATCCATTAACACTCCTCAACTTAGCCAGTGGGGTGCGTTACATGTTCGCCCTGTTCTGCCTGATGTTCCTTCTCTTGCAGTAAGTAAAAAAGAGTAAGTAGCGACCATCCCTCGTCAGTGACGTGCTGGACGGTGCGGAGTGAGGAGCGCTACGTTGGTTTAGAGAGCGCGATTTTCTTCCCAAAGGCGAATGATGACAGCTCCGTAGCACGATGCTTCTCATTAGCATCGAGGGCTACTCAGTCAAGTATATGTATGCACAGGTATAAAGCAAAGTGCTGAACTCTCGAATCGCCCGCAAGTGGTGATAAATCGGGATCCAAGGGTATGCAAAATGGAGCTTTTGTCTATACCTCTCATTCAGTGTGAACACAGACTGCTCGTGCGTGCTGTGCGCAGGGTATGCAATCACGATGCTCTTTTTTTGAAGCAAAGGGCTTTCATCTACCTGCATCTTTTAGGAAGCGGTGGCCAGCACTCACATCGACGACATCTTGCGCTGTCCGTTTCGACATACCGTCAGCAATGGAATTCGACCGGTTCCTCACTTGACTGATCCTCCAAGCTTCACGAAAACAATTGTTCACCATTAGCGAAATCTGCCGCAAAAGCCTCTTGAGACTCTATTCAGGTGGTGAGATGGGAAGGTCCGAGCTTCATCAAAGATGCTCTAATCTACCTCGCCTATTTTCTGCAAATATCATGTACCTATCAAAATCTTTTTTTGCTAATTGCTTCGGATGGTAAAGAACACTTAATGAAAAATAATTAATAACAAAACCCCTTAGCCACTGAAAATTTGCGCAATCTCTGTTACCTACTGATAAAAAGACGATTACGGCGTTGTTTTAAACTCCATAATAACTGAGGTCACGTCAAACAAGAAAGTTTTTATTACGTGTAGTGAAACGATGTAGGTTGAGGACCCATCTTAAATACCGTTTGGTGACTAGTAAGATTCCATGAAGATGTTGTGATTCTCTCCACTCAGGGGACTAGTTGCACACTAGTCGGATGTTTCTTCGTCCCATGTGGCAAAAACAAGAAAAATAGTGGCAAGAATGCGTTAGATCCGAAGAAGTGGTTATCATTTGGTTTGTAATTAGTAGCAGCAATCTACACGTCAAGTTGCCAGGCCCCTTGGACGTGTAAAATATCCTTTACAAGAGCATGAACTTGAGTTTTGACAATGAGAAAATTTGCCAACGTCTGAAAACCACAGGCAAATCGGATCCACAGGATCTAATGAGAAAGTGGCTGAAATCAGTTGGGCCACATAAACATCTTCAGTCAGCTCACATTTATTGGCTCATCAAAATAATCAAATAATTGGCATTAATGCAAAATTTATATTCCAACCACTCTAAGCCGTTAAGCGCTTTACGATGAAACTGCTGCCAAAAACGTTATTATGTTCCGTGATTGCATACAGCCCATGTGCACGGAAAATTCGTGCAGTTGGAAATTGTAGAAGTAAGTCAGAGCATGCATGCGTGGTTGCCGACCTCTAGCACTGGAATGCATAATTCGGGATTGTAGATATTCAACGTTAATTATGAGCTAAGAACTGATTGAAGCAAGGAAGGTCAAATGTTTCTCTCAATTTTGAGGATGGCCTCAGGCGAGCTAGAATCGTTTAATTTGAATGCGTGCCACTAACCTGTCTCAGCTCGAAACGCCTCTGCCACCTAGTATTGCCTAAAAATTTGGTCGCCAAGCGCACCGACTGTGCGTGACTTGTACCAAGGTTTGATTTCCACTGCAGCAACAAAATGCCTCAGACATTTACCACAACCGACTTTAGGGTGATTATTTTCCATAGCTAGCTGTTTTAGCTGACACCGTCTGTAGTGACCCTTAAGATCATGCGCATCGGCTCACCGACTCAGCTCTCATTAAAGGATTCGGATGTACTAGCGACGACTCCATCAAATGTTGAGCAAGCCAAAGCCAAATTTTACATTTGCACTTGTAAGATGATGACATTTCGAAATAAAAAACCGCCTTTTGGATCTCCATTTTGCATGATGCTCTCTGGGCTTCATTGGCAGCACTCCATCTCCAGCGTCAGCACTCGTTGCCAAAATCAAGCCTTCGTGGTTACTTAATAGAAAGGCATTTTGATAATATTAGCATTTGGTTTGAGCTTCGAGGGCAAAAGAGGTCGATAGAACTGCCCATTCAACTCGTAACGCCTCCCTCTTACTCCACCACGTCAAAGCATCAGGAACTTGGCTGCTTTACCAGCAGCTGTTCAAAGAATGGCAAACTTTATTCATTCAGCTGAACTGAAAGCATCTGAAGTGGGTGGAGCAAATCGACATCAATTCACAGGCCTGTAGCATGGTGCAGAATGTGGAATCCCAGTTAAAAGATCTTGCTGAGCATCATCCACAGTTTCGTTTCGCACTCACAGACTCACATTCAAAGCAAAGTCAAGTAGAGGCCACCACTGAAGATCGGTGCAGGCGAGCGCTCGTAAACCGTGTTGGCGTGCAAGGTCATGTCGTTTCTCTTCATGGTTGACATAAATTTCCTTTGCGTCAAGATGTCGATGTCTGTCAGACTTATTTCCCTCCTCACCTACAATTTGAACATGAGTGCAGAGCATAAGTTGGAGTGTAAAATTACATGATCACGAATAACATTTATTGAGTTGTGCTTGTGCCACTTCCGTCTGCTTTCAGAGAAGTGGTGCATGGAATGGGGATTCAGTCACAAAATCATCGGGTGCTGCACCAGATCAAGGTGAAGTGCCAACAGTACCATGTCTAAAACTTAAGTTTATGTGCAGGTTCTGCAAACTTTCTGACCACTCCGAAGGTTTCCAAACTTTCCATAACATGGCTGTCAATTAAAATGTCATTGCACAGTGCACGTGTGCTTCCATTGCTGTCGATCTCAATAAACGGATGCGAGCTAAAAGGTTATGCAAATTTTGCCTTTAAAATTATGCAAGCAGTGCTTTGCATTATTGAAGGGCAACTTTTCTCTGTTTAACAAATCAAACCCAATGTTCACCATAGACCGCATGACATGCTTTGGTGATTGAGGTGAGGGCAGCAGTGCGAAAAAAAATGCACCTTAGCAGCTAAATCTTCCCTTCTTAGCGAACGCCATGACCTCCTACACGCACAAGCCCACACATCGAAGTTGCTTCCGCCGCCTTAGTGAGTTCCATCGCTGACATCTCCCCGAACGCTTAAAGTCCTTTTGAGCTCTGTTGTGTTCCACTTTGGCCTAAATAATCAGCAGAGGCTGATAACCAGCAACAAGTGAATAGCAAAGCAGATGCGCAAAAGACGGATGTGAAAAGCACATTTTTTTGTTGGCGGAAGTACAAATAATCCAAAAACTGGTTTGTTTGAACACAGGACATCCGAAAATTGCGCGCAAGTGCCATTTATTAGATCCAGCGTTAGTGATTTAGTTTTTTTAATTTCACTTTTTATTATTTCATGAGGATGGCTGGCGCAGATCACCTTACAATAAGGCAGATGTCATTTTAGTATTGCAACACGATGCTTAGACGTCCTCAACGGCTTGCATGCAGTTTACCAGCGAAAATTGCTTGCTTCCGACTGCTAATTTATTTAAGCATTAACTCGTTTTTCATATCGACTTGTTATTGCAGATAAAAACGTCAAACGGAAATGGCATCAACTGGAGTCATAAGATGACAGTTTCGATTTTGCGGGATTCATCCCTTGACGCATATCAGCTCACAGTACCGTTCGCGATTTCAGCACGTAAATGAATGTGTACACGCCATGGAGGCCCACCCTAAGTCGACGTTCCAAATGGCAGGTTTTCAATCATTCGCCTGCCACGCTTGCGCAGCCTCACTGACACATCAGTCATTTACTAGTGAATCTTGAACTCTTTCTTACTAATTAAAATGCCCGGACTATTCCTTCTTGTAATAAGTTCAGCTTGTGAAACGCTTGCTGCGAGGTGATGGGAAAGCTCTCTCCTTCCCGGACGGGAAGAGGCGTAAGTCTGGAAAGTTGCTAAGTGGGTCTAGCTTCTGTGTTAACTAATGCGTGCTTGACGATGCCCGCTGGCCCTATTTTAATGTTTTCATATGGAATCCCGCTGGTGTACTTACCAATTGGAGAAGCTCATTTCCTTTTATCAACTACATTATTCACCTGTGTACAGGTAATTGTTTTGTTCACTGAGCTCAGCAGGATATGGAGGAAGAGGACGGCTGCTGCCACCACTTCCACTTCTTTTGTGAGAATTTACGGCCTTTGTGATACGGTGGGTATGAGTAGTTGTGAGATTTTAATGTGGAGGTCGACAATGTCCCTCCCATTTGCCCTCTTGCTGCTGCTCATGTATCTGTGCCACTGTGGTGCATATCTGACTGCTGCTGGTGTTGCTGCTCCTATTATTGTGATTCCACTTCATCAAGACACTTAATTATGTTCTTGTCATGGAAGGCGTGGAGTCGAAATCGCGTCTACTAAAACGCTTCACCAGTTGAGTGCGCACCACTCGACTTTGATAGTGTGCGTCAGTTCAATGCCTTTTGTGAGGCTGGTGGCCTGAGAATGGGTAAAATGCTGCTTACCGACGTTGCTTCTGTCTCTCCTATGGCATTGTAAAAAGAAAATCTCTCCATCGCATGCACGCAATCAAACCATGTAACTTAAGCACAACTGTATCAAATCCTATTTCAATTAGGTCACGTCTTAATATAACAGCATCATCGTCTTATTTTATCGGTCTCAGTCTGTCTGCATGGCGCATCGCCACAAATGGCTCGTCATGAATTGACCACCTTACGCTTTTAACCCGAATTCCATTCATCAAGTTTGCAAAAGCCAACGATAGCAAAGTTGTCACGGTTAGAAATGTAAGTTTTTGTGGAACTTTAACACTAGCACCATTTGTTACAAGTTAGGGAAAAAGGGTAGTGGAGAAGGCTGTATGAACCATTGACTAGTTCTTCCAACACAGCATTCAAGGCATCCACACCAGCCTCGGCGTAAAGGCATCCTCAGTCGTCTATCACCACTGCTGCGACCATCACCACGGTTGTACGCACTGCGGTGCCACCACATGCGGCCAGGCATGGGGCTCGCCCCAGTGCGGCTTCTGCACTGGCCACCACGGCAACGTCTCCTCTCATTGTGAGCTCTTCACAATCTCTGGCCACGGAGCACTCTTTCACCGGTACGGGTATGGCCAACTTCCACGCTCCACTGTTTTGGTTGTCTCTTTGCTTGCTTTAAGCTGGCCCGTGTGTTATTGTGGTTCCTTATATGCACTTTCTTGTGTCCACTTTCACTTCTGTGCTCGTTTTTCCCACTCTAAAGTTGCTGTGTTGCATTTTTTTCTAAATTGCAGGCCTAACGTTTCTCTCGAAAGTACGTTGAACTTGTGCGCACTTTGGAGCATTCACCTTAACTACCAGTTGCGTGCGGCAAAGCCGTCCACCGCCTTCTTCAAAGCGGCTCAAAACACGCCTTCATGTTGCTGATTAAAGTTGGGTGAATTTCCTTATGTTTGAATTCGATTAGGAGATATAGTAGTAAAAAAGTGTTTGCAGCTGACTTGTCCGTTTTGAGTTTTGCTGCATAGCCGTAATGCTTGCATATCTACAACTTCTGTTACTTGGAGAAAGCGTCCTTTGGGATGAACACTCTGTCAGGCAAATTCATAGCAATTTCGCAACGAATGCTGGAGGTAAGATAGCACTGCGAGTCTTCGTTGTCCAGAGTGCCAAAAAATTGAAGGAAAGGCACATAAAAGGGTGCCCGAATGGTAGAACGATATGGAGCGTTGATAAAGTGATGCAAGCTCCAAATCCGTTTTGGTAGGGTGGTCTGCTACTTTTTATCAATCGCGTTGACTTTCCACCTGAGGTCTGGACATTGTTTAACAATGTTTACATCCAGCTTAAGGCATCCAGCGTCGCTTTCTGCCACCTTTAAGCCGATGTCAAGGCGCAGTTTGCAGGAATTGTGGGTGTGCTTATAATCACCACTCACAAAGTATGGTATTAAGGTGTCCGCGAACAAAAAGTTGCATTGGTGATAGACTTCACGCGAACCTCAATGAGCTAATGATCATTGAAGATTCGAAAGAGGCCAGAGTGACCTTTATGTGCGCATTCGACTTTCCTTTGTTGGTTAAGCTAAATCAAGCAGAGGCGAACCAGTGCATGCGCACTAGTAACTGCTCGAATCCAAAGTAGAAGCGCAAAAGTCTTTATCATCAACACGGATGCGAGAAAGGGACCCGAACGTAGAATCTAGCATGGATTCGCATTCACGTCAGGGCACATACGGCATTCCATAGTATATACACCAGCAAACACACAGGACACTCTTAACCCGACTGTAACGTCACGTAGATGGCAAAGTAAGGATTTTAATCATTAGGCTGCTTGTGCAATGAACATTACATAGGCCCTGATGGTATCGGAAAGGTGAGCTATGCAACAGGTGAAAATAACAAATAAAACCCAATGATGAAAAGGAAATGTATAGTGCTTAAACGCTGCAAGGCAGAAGCACTTCTCCTTACCATCACCTAACACGATCAGAATATTTAGTTAGTTGACGACATTACCTAGGCCCGGCAAATTTGTCATTCATTAATTGTATCGTCATTCCTTGGTTTGTTCAGTTTGAGGTGCGGCTTTTTACAACCAGGTGGAGAAATAGGCCGTGCCTATAGTCGTAGTGTAGTCGAGAAATTCAAGTCAAATACCACCGCCTAAGGATGTTGCAGGGCCTTCATTCGTCCATATAATTAAGCCATTAGCTTAAAGCAATTACAAGACTTCACACTCGAAATCGCACCCTGTGCAGACAGGAGGACAGCTCTCTAGAGCAAAGTACCGTAGGTGTCGAATCTTTCATTAAACGATTGTGAGCGAAAATCGAAGAGAATAGCTTTCGTTGCGCGTGTCAAGCCAAAAAAAGCAGAAGAGGGCTTGCACATCGTCGATCAGCTCCTTCACACCCATGACATGCGGAGGCTTCTTCCGAAGCACCGGTGTGACGGTAACCACCATTCCGCCTTCTGCACAGCCCACAATGCCCACTTCTACCCACATTGCGAGCCCTTCACGAACTCATCCCACGGTGTCCACAACTACGGGCACGAACACGACCAACTTTCCCACTCCATTTAGTTGCTTGCCTCCGCCTTCTCTAAAACTGACTTGTGTGCTTGGGTGTGTCCTCATATACTAGCCGTCTTGTGTCCAGTTCTTCCGCGAGACACTCGTACTCACTGCCCTTTTGGTACCATGTTCGTGCTTGCCGATGTCCAACAATGATTGCATCATTCCAACTATTCATGGCAATGCTTCAAATGAGAAAAACGAACTCAAGCACTCCAAAAATTAGTTTACAAAGTGATGCAGACCAAACGTTGCCTTTACTCTGTTGTACTGCATGCTTCGCTGGTAGGAGACACGCCTTGGACTCTCAGCATCTGCCAAGTTATGCCAAGGCGTACAAAAGGGATGAATGCAGGAATAAGAGCTGGTTTATAGATTGCAATTGCTGCGGTACAGCTTCCGGCTATTAGGTGCCGTAGAACAGACTAACACACAACAATTTTGGCTTGTCCATTAGGTGGAGTTAGGCTCATTCTTAAGCATTGGATTGAAATGGGCAATAAATGTCCTAATAGCATCTGTGCTGTACTTTGTCATCCTTCATATCAGTACAGCTTTGAAACAGTTTCCAGTCCGCTAATGTACACAGCAATCGCAACTGGCGATGCCTCTACATCTAAACTAGCTTCCCATAATGCGCATTTAAATGCTTGCCAATATTTATTTCTTTTCTCAAGCTTGATTGATTTGTGTTTTGATACCGAAGTGGCTGGCTAGATTCCACACCGGATGTAATTCGTGCGAAAAAGCATTACTGTAATCCTCCCCTTAAGTTAGCAACTTTGGTCTTATTTTGGAGGAACTAAAAGGGAAAAAGTAAGCTTAGAAGCACACTAGAGAGATTCGCGTTTGCCAACTGTACCCTAAGATGAAATTCGCATGGCGATCTCCAATCAGACACGTGACGAATGTTTCCCCTTGCTTCAACCGCATTTCAATTCGGAGGCAGTTTAAATTTAGTTCGGTGGAAGAGGTCCTAGCGGAATCAAATACAAGACGCCTAAATTTTGGTTATAATGAATGCCATCACATGCTCATTATGTTCCACGAGATACGCAGACAAATTCTTATTTTTTGCCCACATGGCACGAGGGCACGCAGGTAAGCGTCGGTGGCTTGGATAGGCATGTTAAAAAGGACGAATTCCACTATGTTTTCCCATCAACTCACTGTTTGGATGTCTTAGGCGAATGCTTAATACATTTTGAGAAAAGACTGTTTCTCTACCAAGATACCGATGCCTCGTTAACACCTCATATTGAAATCCCCAGGCTGCGGATGAGCGTGGGAAGAATTTTACTGCATCAAAAGTGTGAGAAAACTTCAAATTGCTTTCAATGTCCTTTTTTCTTGCTCAAATGCTCGTTGGCATAAGCATGATGCTAACTTTTAGTGTAGCCTTGAAGCACACGGTGTATCCCATGTGCGACCTGCAATTTCAAAGTTTTGATCGACTCCTAGAGCACTTCATTGCAACACATATCGGTAAGTCTAAGAACGTACATCCTAGTCACTGTAAGATAATCCTTAGTATGTTATAACGCTGGTGCCCTTTCTAAATTTGTAATGATTTTATATTGAATGGCGATATGCTGCAGATAAAACTACGGCGTCTTTTGGAGCATTGTTTTACTGTACGGAATGCTACGAGGACCATCCGACATGGAAGCAGTTGCAAGGGCATTATCGGTCCCGTCATTTTTGTGCGTATGCCTTTTGCTTGTTGATTTTAATTTAAAAATGTATTTTAGGCTAAATTTTGTGCATCTCTCCTTTGTAGCTATTTGGGAAGAACTATTTAAGCAATGATTGTGGACTGGTTTTAATTTGAGAGGCTTGAAGAATACCCTATACAATTTTATGTCAGCTCAACACATAAATTGGCATGTTTAAATAATAAACAGTTCTTATCACCCTATTAAAATGGACAATTTGTTAAAGTGGGCGTTATAAAAGCCGGGTCGGCGTTGCTTCCTACCAAAAGAATAGCGCGTTTCGCTTTGCTCTTAGCTGTGCACAAATACTTATCGAAATCTTTGTAACAAAGTGGTTTCGAGTAATCAGCGCGAATTCGCCAATTTGAATGTTCGCTAAGCTGTATGTCCGATGGACGTTGTCACAATGTTTGCATGACCTGAAGTACGTCAACATGTGATCTGTGATGGATTGACAAGCCTTTCCCCAACATCACGAACATGCTCCATGGTACGCCTTGCAATCCTTCCTGTGTCTTTCCAAATCCTGCGACCATGAGTACTTCTGCCTTCAAATGAAGGCTAAGAATTTACTTTTCAGTGATAGTGCTCAGCATGGATCATGCAGATGCCATCTGCATCCAAGTGAGCATCCATGACATCCCTTTTCGACCTCCTTATACTTATATGGAACCTCAACCAAAATGTGTGGTTCGTATACCTTTTCTGCTGCACGGCTTTTGGTCCCAAATAACGCAAAGATATGTCAAGTGCTCTTTGGCCCTTTCCCTAGCCCCGAAGTACTCAGTCGCTAGTCATCAAATAAGAGCGAATCCACTTGCGTCTCTGTGTTTTCAATTAGGAACTCCAAGGGCACGTTTGCACCGAAGTCTTGAGGACTAATTGTGTGCACTAGAATTAGGTCTATGCATTATCTGCAGGAATTGATGCAGAAGAATGAGTTACTGTTGCTATGAGTTTGCGTGTTCTCAAATTAATTAAATTCAGGCAGACAGCTAGTGGGAAATGATTTGGTTACGCCATTTAAGTAGCACAGCCTGTAGTCGGGATGCACGTGCGTTGATTGGACCGCCCGTCTGGTAAAGCGAATTCGCACGTTTCCACCAGTCGTAGATTGCCTTTTCCTTAACTTAAATTAGACGTCCGGTCCAGATATTTTTAAACTTTTCTTTTATAACACAGCCAATTGGAAGAAAATTGTTTTGTGCGTCTTAAAGTTGGATGCATGTTTTGAAAGGAACATAGGTCAAAAATCATTATTGAAATGTATGGCATCTTATTTAGCAGGAAAATGGATGTGAGAATTGAGGAGCAGATTGAGCGTAGTGAACATAATATAAGCGAATTTGTCTTTGCTGTTCAGGAATTGCGCCCAGGGTGCTGATCACCTACACTGAAGGTAGCGTTCGCCGCAAGAATTTTCCCATATTTCACTAAATTACGTGGACGGCGAATGTACATCGTCGGTGACTTTGCAGCTTAGTGGCGGTCCAGCACAAAATCAGTTGGCCTTCTTATTTGAATTCGAATGTCATTATTTATAAATATCTACGCTCACTACTTTAATGTTGCACCTTATTCCTTTTTTCAAAGTGATGAGAAGACAAACTGGTAGGCCGAAGACAAGTTGTGTATGGCACAAAGTCGCTCTCAAAATGGCATTGAATTGACTTAGGACTTCGATAAAAGGTGTTAGGCAGCACCCATGTACCTCAGACAATGCGAATAAACACAGCTTGCGGAATCAGTCGATCAAGCTTATCATCCAGTAGACATCACTTCTGAAATTTACTGCAGTGAGAAATCCAGTCACTGCAGCTTTTGTGCCAGTACACCGCCAAATGCTGCTCTTGCATTGGGACCTACACGTTCCATACGGTTTTTCTGCACCAGGTAGCATCCAAGGTACCTTGCCATTTCGAAAAGCCAAGCGCTTTTACATCATGCTACAAGTTTATGCCTCATTTGCTCTTTATGACGAGCAACTTGTCCTTGGTCACATCGCTGGCGTAAGCATTTAGTGCAGGCAATTCCATACAGTTTGGAACTGTGTCGAGTGAGTTATTTAATCTCTATTGTCCAATTCCTAATCATCATCTCTTATGTCAGTCTTTTAATAAGATGTGATGCTAACAGAATTGTCCGTTAGGCGCTAAACTGCCAATCCTTTAGGTAATGTGTGAATTAATTCGGGGTCCTATTTACCATATGACTAATGCAATATTTGTGTTCTTTAAAGCGTGCTTTCGAGGTGAGCGGAAGAAAAGGAATTCGAGCGTGATTGGAGTGCGGCACACACTACACAAACTGAGTTGTTTCCCACTTCCAATCCAAGCTCTAGTATTTAAATTAAAGATGTGCAAGAAACCCCACTCTTCTTATAGTTAGGGTGTTCGACGGTGCAGGGAGGAAAAGGAAGAATGTTCTACACTTACAGCAAACTAACCCACGCAATCGTCCGAAAATGCCACGTGTAATTTTATGCGGGCAGGTAATGGCGCTTGTCTAGCGCTTGCCTAGTGTTTTACATAAAGGCCAGGTTTTCGGTGTAACCATGCGCTGCTTGAAGGTCAGGCACACACTTTAAAAGGAAGGCAATGTATGTGCAGCGTGAGGGCAAACTTGCGAAATGGTGACGGTGCTTAGAATTGTTAATCAATTCAAAAATTCAATGGCTACGTGGTAGTTGTTTGATAATGATGAGCCTACGAGAGAGCCTTTTACCACGGTCAAGACCAGAGTGAGCACTTGTTTAAGATTGGGTTTAGACGCAATCATTAAACTCAAACAATGCACTAAGTTTATCCGCTTAATCTAGTCGACACAAATCCACATAATGTGATCGGGAATCAAACTGCACATATAAACCAGACCTCATGATTTCACTTAATGGGCGCAGAGAAGACCCATAGTCCACCACAATTTATCAACATCTATTTCAACGCATCTTCAGAGAGTGTCTTTTTTGTCATTTATCACACTCATTAGGCTCCCGAGCATTGCATGCCCCATTATTTCCCACTGTGTTGACTCCATACCTTTATCTTCACACAAGCGAAACGTATACTCTGCCCTTACTTATCTTATTTGCTGACACGTGAACGTCTCTCCCTTTTTCCTACCGTGGTCATCTCTAACCTTTCCTTCGTAGCTGTGAACAATTCTCTACCACCTCATCCACGTAACCCGTTGGATGAAAACTTCCCATTTGTAGCCCTTTATGCAGTAGGACATTGTCGAAAAACGCAACGACTAACAGCCTCTAGATTAGACCTGCATGAATCTAAACCTTCTTCTCCATTATTCGCCTTCTATCGTAGCAGTTTCTCCCACACCAATTTGCCCAGTTTCCATCTACTTCTCCTCCGCCTGACCAAACGAGGGCAGAGGTGGACGTATTTCTCCTACCATGCAATTTTCAACACTTACAACATTTTATCAATCAATCGATCGCATACCTTAGTTTGCCATTTATTTTGGCAGAAAGTGCTCCAATCTTGAGCTCTACATTAGCAAGTGCGAATAAACACTTGCAGTACTTGATGGCCTTCTCAATTTAATTAGATGTTTTGGGTTATAAGCGACTGTGTCAAGTACAAGTGGAAACTTTAATGTCTTGGACAAAATAGTTATAAATAACATTAATATGGGTTGTAATATGGCCTTCGTAGTCGCAGACGGATGAAAGTTGCGTCTTTACATCTATTTTAGAAGGTACATCTAAGAAAGGACAGGATTTAGCTAGCGTTTAATCCATTGTCAAACTGCAGAGGCACTTGGGTGAAGGGATTACCCTTGCCAGACGGGCTAGCTGCCATGCCATGCCAGTGGACCCATAACCCTCTTCACTGAGCATTCATATTGCCACAAAGCTGAAGCAAAGCCACCACTTAATACAATTCAATTTGACTTGTAAGGTTCAATTTTAAGAGCATTGATGTATTTGATTATTTAGTGCAGGGCACTCTGAAGATAAAGATGGGTTGCCACAGGAAGTAACCACCACCCCTGATTGTGCTCGAGGATGGAGATGTGCCACATCTCGCTCCACCCCCTTCACTGCGCTCCGTCACTCAGAGGACTTGTGGGAAAAATGATGGCATGGCGAATAGTCGTTGGTATGCTTGAAATTGGCGAAGTTGAGAGACAGCCTTTTTGTGCCTCAGCTTACAAATCGAACACGGTAAAGTTGAAGCTCCAGTTCATCTTATTCCTTATGGTTTTATTTATCAAACAAAGTAAAATCCAACTAAACTCTTGCATTTGGCCCTCAAACGTCAAAATGAACTGTATTTTAGGTGACAGCAATCCTTTCATTTTGGAACAAAATATATGCTTAGTAAACAGTGTTATCGGGTCGATTGGCATGGCCCGGTGGCTAGCCTGTCCGATACGGGCAATCCATTCACTCAGGTGCCAAAAGAGAAAGCAAAAAATGAATAACAGCTGGATTCCTATTGTTGCCTTGAGCGCGCCTTTTCAAAGAAAAGTGGATGCGCAACCTTAGTCGTCTATGACAGCAAAGGACATCTCACATCCCCTATGGGTGCACTTGACATCCTCGTCCCTGATTTGGTCAAAATATGTGCTTTTTCATTTTATTGGAAAACGACAAATCGCGCAGATGTACTCAAGCTGAAGCATTTCGAAGCTGCATTAGGCCACAAGGGTGAAGGCGACACAAAAATTGACCTTTATGAGCACATTGTAAGAGCAATGTTTGGATCATTTGTGCAACGGGCCACTGCTTACAAATCAAATGCAGTGACCACGATGCCCCACTCTATCTTGATCCTTGGGGTGTCGTGCACCAAATAACTGAATCTAACAAAGCTCTGAAAATTTGGCCTTACAAGTCAAACTCGATTGTATTCGGAGCGGCAGCTTTTCTTCTGCTATGTAAAAACACGTATGTTGAGCAAAGAGGGTTATCGGGTGGATTGGCATAGCCTGGTGGCTAGTTGTCTGGCAAGGACACTGAGTCCACCCAAGTGCAGCTGCAGTCAAGCAAAGGATTAAAGGATGGATAAATTCCTGTTCTTCTTTGAGTGTGCCACTTCAAAGAGAAGTGGAGGCGCAGCTTTAATCCATCAACAACGACGGAGGCCATGTAAGAGCCTCTATTAGAGCGGAGTACCATCGTTTTCCTAAAACGACAAGAATACGTCAAACCAATACACCTTCTCCCACTTGACGTAGTTATGTATAAGCTGCAACACCTGGTGAATACAAAATGGCTGCCAAGGGCTGCAAGTGCTCGTTCTTACCTGCTATTGCAGAGTGCAAGATGGAGCCATTCCCTGCCAAAGTTTAAGCTTGAATAAGCAACAAGATAGATTAGTGGGAGTTTTAGGAGCCATGCGCTCACCTCCGCTCTCGTTTGGTGAGGTAAGGAGATGCAGATGGGGATTGAGTGCAGTGGTGCGAGAAGCCGCTGCGATAGAATGAGAGCGGTTGAGAGCATGCTTTGAATTTGAGTTAGTTTGATCTTGGTTCTTGGTCGTTGCGTTATTTGAGCATGTCTTAATGCAGAGCAGGACTGGTGATTGGGTTGGGAGATGCTCACAAAGAAGACGTCGTCATCCAATGAGGTGGTGAATGAGGTGGTGGGGAATTGTTTTTAGGTATGAAAGAGAGGTGTAAGAAGAGAAGCGAAGGGGAAAGAAGAGTCCGTGTCACTGAAGGAAATAAATTTGAACAAAGTAGCACTGTTCTTCAGAGATGGACTGGATGCATGGAGCAAAAACATGGTGGGAAATTATAAGGCAAGCATAACTTAGAGCGCGAGTGAAAGGCAAAGAAGACGCTCACTGAAGATGCGTTGAAGTGGGGATGATTAAAAATGACGCAGACTGGGAAGCTCCTCTACGTCCATCTTGAACACATTATAAGGTCTGCCTTGGATGTAGAGCTTGATGCTGTTTTCATATGATGTGGATTTGTGTTGACTTAACTGAAAAGGGCAAGTTAGTGATTTGGTCGAATTCAATGATGGCGTGCAAGCCGCCTCTGCGGAATGAGGAATGCGAGGAGGATTAAGTGGCCCTGCCTGCCTTTAGTTGCCAGGCCTGCTGCTGGTAAAGTGCAGCAGTTTTTAAAGTGAGACGTTGATATTGAGCGAGCCAGTAGACTTTAGCAGGTCTCCCAGTGCTGCTGCATGCTTGGTGATTGCTGACGCATTTAAGTGGCACTTCAGTGCATGTTCCTTCCTCTAGCTCTTTCTAAATAAAGACGTTTTGTCTCCCAAGTCGCAATAATAATCATGCTGCCTCTGTGGGTGAGTGTAAATTGCATCTGTCAATCAGAGTGATGCATTGCAAACAGCAAGCAACGAACCAGATGGCAGACCCACATTTGGAAGGATGTGGAAGTCACAATCGAAGAACTGCCATGTCTTCTCCTGTTTCGCTCTTCAGGTCAGGTATCGTGGTTGGAGAGGGAACGGCGTGATGGTTGCTTGGTTGGTCTTAAAAAGGAATCGGCGACGAAGTCAAGATAACACTGTCGGTTGTATGAGTCTGTTAACCACCACCCCGAACTTCTGGTGCCCATCCCTGTTCCGTGCTCAGGCAAATCATTAAATTACGTTGTAAATTTTAATGGAAGTGCATGCAATCTTCATGTGGTAAGAACGTTTCAGTAAACATTTAGCCAAGAGTGGAAGAAAGGGTTGAGGCATAAATGAAGGCATAAAATGGTGCAATAAAGTCAGAAGCGGTGAAAACCGGGTAAAGAGCCTTAGAAATCAGCACTCTTGGATAACTCTCCCCAGCGCCTTCGTGCAGATTCTTGCACTCGATGCTTTCATCCCCAAACCACACGAATTGATTGCAGATAACATGAAAGAGTAAAGGCAGGCAAATTTTCCACACCAAGTTATCAAAAATGAGGGACACATTTCGTCAAGAAGGATAGCTCATGTCATCGCTCCATCAAGCAATTTGGTCCCTTCAAAGGTTGACTTTGCTTTCTTCGCATCACATTCCCGCCCATCCGCATCGTCATTGAAAATAACTCTGCCCTCTTTTGATTACTTTCTAATATGCTCCCCCAGGATTCTCGCAAAATAAAGCAACTTATTGCACTTTATCCACACAAACATTTCTCGATTTTATTGCTAAAAAGCTGCCAAAATACACTTAAAAAAGTAAGCTGCTAACTTTCTAATCAGACCGAGCGACCTGTGGTCTTCCAGCTTTCCTTGCTGAAATAAACACCTTAGGCAGGCCTCGCATCTTTCACACGTATTTGAAGGACGAAACCAGTCACAACCCCTCGCATCAAAAAATGAGCTGCAGAATCTTTATTCTGAGCAATTTTGAAGCATTATTTTAAGAAAACGGCATCAGCTCTAAACCCTCGGTCGTCCTGGTTCCGTCGCCGAAACATGAACACTACCCTTCGGCCACGCCTGGTCTGTGAGTTTGTAAATTGGGAACTATTGCGAGCAATCGGAGGAGAATTCGTGCTACTAATTCTTAATGCTAGTTTTTTCTCAAAGTAATTTTACAGGATCTTGCGCCATCACAATCTCCTGCGATAAAATTACCAGAGTTTGTGGCGATTATTGTTGGAAGTAATATTAAAAATATAAAAAAAGGAACGTTCCGTCTTCATTAAACTTAGGATCCAACGCCAAAATTTTTATTTTGCCCTTTAAAAAGAATTTGTGAAATTTCCCTTATCCAAACATATGAAAAAAATACCAAACAAGCACAAATTCCTGTCTAATGTCAATTACTGCATCTGGGTAGTGACAGATATTACTCAAAAGACTGGTGGCATTCACCCACCCCGTCTGGCGCTCTAAATGATTAGCTCCGCATTCAGCGTTAATTAGAAAACAAACTATGTGCATGTAAATATCATAACACAAGTCTAAATTTTGGCCGTTTCTTTTGTGACATAATCTAGCTGTAGCTTACATATTGTGCTAATTAATACAAGTCTTTTGTTGGCGCAGTTTACTTGTCACTTTTGTGGTGGCCAGCGGAAGCTTCTTTACATCTCGTTGGCATATTAAATCCGTTGTCATGCTACAATTTTACGGCAACGGCTAAGGTGGATTATGCAAGCTCGCAAGCATGCATTGTGGCAAACAAGACGGAGAATGAATAAATTTCCTTTGGCATAAAAGCACAAAGCGTGCTGATTACGTACCAGGAATGAGAGCATCGGTGAAGTCATCGTGGCAGATTATGCTGCATCGACTATGTCATTGCTAATGTGAGATCGTGCTCATGTACATGTCCTTGTGCATATCTTTTCTGCGTTGGCCAAAACTGGTCATTAATTTTGCCCCTCAAATTTCCATTTTTTTATATTTGTTATTTGCAGGTGTAATTGCCTCTGCAGACGAAAGTACGATAAATCATGACCAAAGGTGCTAAAATTCACGCAAATGCTGCGATTTGGTAAGGCAGGACTATGAACGTAGCCTTAGATCCCATGAATTGCTCGTGGAAGATGCACTTATTTTTTGCAATAGCAGGACAACATAGGCAGCGGGATGGACTGATGGAAGTTGGGCAAGCTTAAAATTGCGAAGTAAAAACCATAGGACAACATTTTGATTAGTCAGGTGGAAAGGGAGAGAAGTAGCTGCAGCGTAGTTACAGTGGGCTGAGAGGAACCGCGGTGATGGAAGAAATAAAGTAGAGACCGAGCTTTAAATTTTGGCAGAGGTTTTTAATCAGACTTATGGTAGCCGGTGCAGGTCGGATCTGAGCTATTAGAATTTCCATCATTTGTGCATGTCCTAGAGCCGGCGAAGGGATAAGGAGGAATTCACATCCGGAACACTGTAATCCAATGAAGCAGATGAATGAGGTGGTGGAGAATTGATTGTGGCTTTGAAGTAAGGGCAAAATAAGCTGAGGAGCGAGTAATTCACGTTTCAGCATGAAATGAAAATAGACAAAGAACTACTCTGCTTGTAAGGTGAAGGCTGATCATGGAGTAGACACGAGGGGAAATGACGGAACATGCCACAGTTGAGGGCTTGGTAAGCGTAGTGGAAGGCAAGGCAGATGCTTGCCGCACACCAGAGAGCTTCTCTAAGCCCATCACTGGGCTTGTCTTATGTGCAGTTTGATTCTCGATCATATACCATGGAACTGTGTCCACCTAATTTAAATGGCGAACTTAACGCATTGGTTAACACATTGGCGACGTAAAAGACGCGCCTGCAAAATGAGGTATGCACGAGGTATCGAATGCCATTGCCTGCTCTCCTTTCATCTACTTTGCACGGGTAACCGGCTTGGTTTGTTCCAACCTAATTAAATCTAGGCAGATCTAATCAAGCCTCATGCTGCGTACCATGCAACAGTGTTTTCAAATCGAAAGGCGGGTATTGAGCAAGTTATTGGACTTCAGCAGCACAGGGCTCCTAGTGCTGCTGCTGATTTAGGGAGTGCAAGGGCATGCAGGCGACATTTGAGCACATTCCCTCCTCTATGGCTCCTCTATTTCCTCGCCTATTTCACAATAAACCGAACACGACACATGAATCCAGCAGCAACTATTGGGTCAGTTAGAGGTAACTAGTGTCCCACGTTGTGACAAGAGTCATGCCACCTGTGAGAGTGTCAATCAAAGTGGTACAACGCAAGCAGTAAGCAACGAACCAGATGGCAGACGCACTTTTCGAGCAACGTGGAAGTCAGGATTGGCTTCATAAATCAGGCATCGAATTTGGAGAGCAAGCGATATGAACTTCGCTTCTTTTATCTTAAAATAAAAAATTACAACTGGGTCAGGCAGACACTACCAGTTAAATAAATCAGTGCGACACACCCTCAAGGATTGCTACAACTATGGCAAAGGAGAGCTTCCGATGCCAATCCCTCTTCCATGCGTATCCGATTCATTAAGTTGCATTTAGAAGGGTAGTGTCAGTGCATGGAGCCCCTCTGTGGTAGAAGGGCAACCGTAAATATTTAGCTAAGAGGCACAGAATCCGTTGAGCCGGAAAGGTGGACATAAATGTGGTGAGGACTAGGGAAACCTTAACTCTTGGAGGTCAACCACAGTTCGGACACGAGCAGAGCAAGCGATTTTTCCGCACAATACCAATGGTGAGGAATGCGACTGCCTACGAGCCATAAAATATTTCGCATTCAGTCAAGCGGCTATTCTTTTTAAAAGAGAACTTCGCATTTAAACCTGATCAACTGAAGACCAACAATTAAATAGCTTCAGCCGATTGGTAATAGCCTATGCAATCTCCTTTAAGGAACAAAATGTCCCACGCTCTTCGCACATTTTCGTGCCATATTCTACAAACATCACGAAACTTACCTTCTGTAGCAGTTTTCAGGGAGTTGTATATAGAGAGCGTGGATCCTTTTTAGGGAACTTCAGGCGACGCATGTGATGCATATAAAACGCGGCAGTTTGTGAATGTTTGCTGAATGGCACCTGTCGCGTTAGTGCAGATCGGCCTGACCGGAGGCGTAAATTCTTAAGCACCCTTCGAGAACTCCAAGTAGATGGAGCGCAATCGGATATGGCAGTGTCAGCTTTCTTTGCTTAGCTCCATTGTTGTAGTCTAAAGCACAAATAGTGTCTCCGTCTGACATTTGTGCTGATTTTGTCAAACTGGCACGTTTGTTGAGCAGATGCGCTTGCTGATCAGAGTTAAATGCTTGTCTCCACTGAAAATGCGCAGCCATGTGAAGAATACCTTAAGATGTTGGGTTATGCTGTTGCAAGATGGCAGTGATGCCACCTTGTATGGGTCTAATAGGGAACTCTGTGATGAGTTCCAAGACACCCCACCACCACTTATTATTGCACACGAGACTGCTTTCCCTTATAATCTTGAACAATATTTTTTCTTTCTAAAAAAGGGTTTCTCAACGATTGATAATGTCTAAATCTGTTGTACAGAGCGAAAGACGTCACAGCTGCCAGAGATAGGAGAAAGCGCTGAGTACGCTTATAAGCAACATTGGATGAATCGAAAAAAAGGTAGCTAGCAGCTACGCGCTTATGTTACCTCACTCTTTGCATTCAAATCATCCGCATCGCACTGTAGTCATTCCTGAATGCCAAATATCCTACGCTTTAAATATACTCAGATGCGACGAAAATAGCATCGGAGTTGGCAATAAATCTTAATCATAGAGTCACTTATAGGCCGCAGCTGATATTTGCATCACATCACACTCCTTCGGCATCCGTGAAAAGAAATTGACTTATTTATGGGAGATTTAAACGTCACTAGTGGTGACCGAATTGGATTCAGCTTAAAATCCAGATGAAGGGACGTCGCCTCTAGGCTAATTTGTCATTATTTGGCTTATGTGCTGCCTTATTTACGCATCGACCTAAGACATGAGTCATAACCCAATTTTATCCGGGTCTTCTCGATGGTGTAAAACTTAATAAGAAGTTCTCACGTAGACCAATCATTTGTAAACCACAAAACTGTCTCTGTTGAGTAGTGCAAACTGGACAACAATCCAAACAGAGGGTTAGCGCACATGCAAGCAATTTACAGGAACAAAGTTACAGTGCATAAATAATTAACTTCTTAGGCACAAAATTTGTAGTCCAAATCATCTAGCGAATGACCATTGCTAAATCATGCATGAGAGGCTTGACCAAGGACCATAAAATGCAATTCATTCTTACCCAAGTTATGTGCGAAGCAGCATCGACCGCAAATTTAAGCTTCCACATCCGTCGCTGAGGAGCCCGTGCATGGTCAATTGTGTTGGGTCCGACTCATTGCGCACTTGTGCTATTTACGTTGCTTGGTATTGCCTTCAGCAAATACTCCTCCGTAATTAGGTTAGTTCCTCCGGACAGATGACCAAGCGTTGTCGTGATTTGATTGAGTAGCCTGTCAGCGGATCCAACATGACTGCAATACAGAAAGCAGTTACCGCTTATGACCTTGAAAATGAAGAGTAAATTGCTTTAATTAAAATACATTTTTGTCTTGCATAATGCGCAAACTTGCGTAAAATAGTGCCTTTAAAATTACGAAATCACTAAATTTTTACTTGTTTTGCATTTATGCGCCCTAGCTATTTTGATGGTTTATATTATCCACACTTTAAATACTTAATGGGTTTTATCGCCCTTTTGTGTGAAAACCTGTAGCTAGTCATTAATATTTATCAAAATTTAAAACGATTCATTTTCCGCGTTCTACCCTTTGCTTTAAAATGGGATCTAGGAAAGGCCTTCCGTGATTACTCATCTGCAAATCACATTCCGTTTACCCAACTAACGCCCAGCTAAGCCTTTGTGTTTAACATCGCAGCGTTTGACAATATGGCGAATTCTTGCTTCTTTTAAAATGAGACGGATTGAAGGTGTGCAGCGAATGGGACTTATGCCACTTAACAATGTCGATAAAAATTGAGACATTTTTCAACAGCTCTTAGTGTATTGTTTGTTAGTGTATTGTTTCGTTTGTTTGAAGCTAGCTGCTTGGGCTGGTCTGTTGGCCATGCCAGCAGTTCCCTTCCTTTCCCTCTAGAATACAAGTATTCTGACCTACACCTAGACTTCTTTCCGTCTTCTAGCGATGCTCGGGACTGTCTTGAACTTGGCTGTGTGAGCTGGCGTCCCGGCCATGCCAGCAGCCCCTTTCTCCCCTATATTGCACACACGTTTTCTGACCTGTGCTTGGCCCTCTTCCGTCCTCTAGGAATGCTCGCGGTGCTACTCTTAGTTCATTTCCAATGTTAATTAGAGCTCGAACAACTCAACATTGATCGCCCACTGGTGGTGAATTGCAACTTTTTCAACATAAGGTCAAATTGAATGCCCTGGTGCAAGACTAAGTGGACTGGCTGGTTTGCCTCCCTGGACGATGGTGACTTCTTTGACCCAGCTGCGTAAGCTGGCATCCTGGTCATGCCAGAAGTCTCATTCCTCCTTCTCTTAAGTATACACATTCTGCCCATGCTTAGCAAGCATTCCGTGCTCTAGCGATGCTCGAAACGCAATAAACACACTTTCAACGCATTTATAAACCCCTTGGTTTAATGTCAGCACTGATTGGTGGAGTAAATTATCTCTTCTCTAAATTGGTTAGGAGACTGTTGTCTAGCTACCTGATGCTCATTGTTTGCAACCGCCCATCTGCCACGACCTTCGATTTTGACACCCACTTTATGTCATACAGCGTCCACGCCTTGATGGTAAGACAGTATTGAACGACCACGGAAGAGTAAGAGGCTTCCTGCCACTACCTAACCTCCGAGGCATTTTTTCAAACTCACTTACACATTCTACTCAATATCAATAAGTAGCAGTCTGCATCTTATTCATCACTACGGTTGTTATCCTTATTGTGCTTCCATATGCGTGAAACACCAACATTCTACCAGTAACTTGAACAGGCCCCAAGATGAATAAATCCGATCGGCAGAAGAACATCCTAGTGCTGACAGTGAGGACATTTGCACTTTGACACACCACTTTGTGGTACCACTGCCACCATAGTTGCGACTTCAAGTCCTAGCAACTGGATCGCACACCTCATCACTGAGATGCAGGCATCACAAGTAGTCAGTGCTACAATTTAGGGAATGTCCCAAACCCAAGTTATTCTCTTTGATGTAGCAAACCGAGTCTAGCGAAATCAGCCTTGATAACGACAAAAGCAGCTGCTTCTCACAAAGAGTGTAACACTGATCGCTAATTCGCATCGCGCCAAACGCCCAGCCATGACAAAAGACCAGACACTCAAGTTGGGCCAGCAAACCAAGACCAAACCACAAACATTCGCCAGCGAAAACCCAACAATCGTACACTCGGGCTTCATACCTTCCCTTCAAACCTAAATCCAAACCACTAACTTGCCTGAGCCCAACAAGCATCCGCTGGCGATGCGGAAACATGCAAAGGCAATTCGACAAACTGCACCTAAATTCTAATAAATGCTTACTAAAAGAAGGCAATGGCATCGTAATGAGGTTACGGAGGCATCTTGCCTTACGGCCGCAACCGTATCTGCCTGCTTGTAGCACGAGGCTCCTGCAGTTGCGTTGCCTGGACAGTCACAATCGCAAGCTGGCCGATCAAACAGTTACACCCCAGCTCATAACCCACAAAAGACTATCAGCCTCTACCGACTTTATTGTCATTTCGCTAGTCATGGTTTTGAATTAGGCAACACGTCACAAATACCTGTCACACTCCATCAAAGGTGGTTCCGTCCGATGTGGTAAGGGAAACGTCATAGAAGTCTGAGAGAAATCTGAAAGAAGATCGCTGTCAGAGAAACAACACACTCACACATTGTCCAGGCCGACCGACTCAAAGATACAGCGCCTTAAGCAGTGGTTGCATTCATGCCTTCTCTTCGCCTCAGGATTGTCCGAACCGCAACCACAACTGATTTTGATGCTGTACACTACTTGAGTGAATGATTGTATGCCCTCAACTAAGCGTAACGACGGTCGGGGGGTTTCATTTCCTAAAAAGGCAAGCTACATTAGGCATACGACCTACTGAATGTAATTAAGCACTAAAGCAGCATAAAGCAGTCATTCAAAATGAGTTTTTAATGTTTGTGAGAACAAAAGCACTGCAGCAACACTGAATAACGTGTACAAAGATGACGACAGATATGAATTCCCACTCACCTCCAACCCTAGATGATTTACCTTGCTCTCACTTCACCAAATACACACACCTCAAACATTTACCAATCGTCACAAAGGAGCATGCACCATCAATTGGGTAATAAATTTACGTCAAGGAAATACATCCGCTCTCATCCAAGAAGTTGGATAGCAGCTATGGGCTTATGCTACCATACGTTGCCTGCTCTCATCCAACAGGGGCAGTAACATTGCCCGACCAAGGCAACATGGCTGCCCAGATTGGAAGCCAACCAAATAAAGCATTACGCAGTCCCTCTCTTCTTCGACGAGTCTCAACCACCAGCGTTCATGAAGCACCGAGTGCTACAAGACAGCTGTGATGGTCATTCACATGTTGCCTGCTCTCATCCAACAGGAGCAGTAACATTGCCCGACTAATGCAACGTGGCTGCCCAAGAGACCAAAACCAAACCAAACTAGCATTACGTAGTCCCTCTCTTCTTCCGCGAGCCTCAACCATGAGCCACTGAGTGCTACAAGACAGCCGTGATGGTCATCAAGCTTCAATGTAATCGAGAAGACGCTTGACTACAACGCGTCAAGTCCTTCCTACACCTACCGGATTTCAAGCAGTCCCAAATTTAGTATATTCTCATGGGACTATCAATGCAAGCACCACCAGTAGCTATTGTACATAAACAAGTTTCTGAGTCACAAACTAAATTGATTCATCGTCAAAAAGGCAAATGCAGTTCCATCAAGATCTGCACACGTCCGCACAACCATTTCACCAGCCAAACCTACACTAGCAACAGTGATGCGAAAAGGGAAGGGCTTCTGCGAGGCACTCGCAAACACTCCTTGACTCTTACTTCCCTTTTATTTACCTCAACTGCGGGAATACGCCTGGCGCATGCACTACTCACCACGTGCATAATCTGTATGATGAGAACAAAACAATCTGTACATGAGGCAGCAGAACTCATACAAGACCAACCAAGCAGTCAAAAGGACACTACCAGCCCAACGCACTAATCCAATTAATTATTCCAAGTGCTGAAATAAGCTAGGCAAATGTACCCAGAATCCAACTCCAATTCTACCCACACCCCATAATGCAAACCCAGCGCAAAACTCACACAAACCCGAAACAGCTTATAGGACAAAACACGTAGCTAAAGCGCAACGTAAAAAATGATGCAGTGACACCGCAGCAGACTGATTTAAAATTTGCCCTACAATTAGTGGTTACCATCATATGAGCGTAATTGAAAATGCCAATGCAGAACCCCATCGACATAGCATTCTTTAAATCAGAAGTAACAAATTAACCACCATACGGAACTTCTTCCAGCACGCACGATGACAAGAGCACCCCGGTTCTACCATCAAGTGCAAACAAGACCACAATGCAGACAATTCGTCATAACACATGATTACTCACATTAGCACCCATGGTCATAGTAACTGCAACAAAATAAAACTGCCAGATAGGCAAGGGAAGCAAAATGTATGCTGATATAGGATAGTATCCTCTCCGCCTGCTTAATTACGTGCAGAATTACCTTTACCAGCAGGAAATAACCATGGTATCCAAAGCAGGAAGGCCAACAAAATGAAACAGATTTAAAAAGATGAGACGAAACCACTGCGGACATTCGGGAACACACATTAGCAATAAATATACCAAACGGAATGAAAATTAATCCCATAAGACAATGCATGGTTAACACACCAGCCGACTTAAAACCTGATGATGGAAACGGAGACAAACAGACAATTCTGCCTACGCCGCCACTCAAGCTCATGTTCACTAATAAAAAGCTATTGACGGCAGTGAACGGATTGCACTCAAGGCAACCAAAAGATGTGATTAGTTGATTAGTTATGTTTAACACTTGTAGTGAGAAAACTGCCTTACAGCTTGCGACCAGAAAAAAATTTACAACCCACGCAAAGAGCATCAAAACAATGCCCATAAAATTCGCACAAACTAATACCGGGTCCACGAAAGGCTACCGCAACCCCAAAAAGGTGCGAATTATACTCACCTGATTACTGTCCAAATCGGATGTCTAGCTCAAGGATCACTCTACTACCACTCCCACATGATGACAATAGCACCCCAGGGGTTTCGAAAACATACAGCCCACATTAACGTTAGCCACGTTAAAACAATAAATAGACAAATTAACAGAACGTATTATATTTTTTCAATGCTCACTAATAAGATTAATTCAGCAAAATTATTGCACTTAAGCAATCAGGGGAACTTTGCATTACATGAAGACCTAAGAAGACATATTGTGAATCAAAGAATATTCTGCAAAGGCCATATAAAAGCACCCAGCAACAAATTAGCATTTGATACCGTAGCACGGTCATCCTTTTTATTGTCATCCGTCTGGCAACCTTTAACATAAGAAGGTTGGATCTTCTTTGACATCTTTTCTACATATGATTGCAGGTGGTAATAGGGGGGTCAGTCTTCGCCAACCGGATAGGTGTCTTCCTTCTCTGCGTTTCCACGCTATCTCTGTTCCTTGCCTACAAAGCGCATTTAAAGAACACAGATATTACAGATACTTTGTAATCTCAACACATGCCGCATCTTCCTTTGGCTGAGGAAGCAGTTAAATAAAGGCAGTGGTGTTTTGGGTTTTCGCTTGCCTTCACTTCAAGTTAATAGCAGGAAAAACATTCCACTGAAATGGAAGGAAGCTCCCGTAGCGCATTAAGCATCCCTAGAAGACGGAGAGAGAGCTAGGTGTGGGTCAGAATACTTGTATTCTAGGCGGAAAGGAAGGGGACTGCTGGCATGGCCGACAGGCCAGCCCAAGCAGCTTGGTTCAAGGTGGTCGCCGTACCAACCAACTGTCCAAACAAACAGAACACTACAGTTCCAGTAGGAGCGGAGGGAGTGTATCAAGAAGACTACCAATTGCGGCAGCGTTTACATCATAATTAAAGGATGCTGCGCTTCGATAGGTTACCTTGCTAATCTCTTACTGGAAAAATAGTTGTCGTCCCACATACTAAGCATAAACATTTAGTCTACAAAGGGCATCAACTAAAATAGTGAAGTTTACCATCCTCCCCATGCCATTGTTTTTGTGCTTTTGCAAACGAGGAGGAGCAAACGGGAAACGCGTCCGCCATTCGTCGAAGCAAGAAAGGAACTGAGCACTGGCAAAGCCAATCAACTATTTTCTGCGTTTCCCATCAGTCCGACTTCGCGCACGAAAGATCACTTGCACTGGTGTGTGTGTGTGTGTATGTGTGTGTGTGTGTGTGTATCCATTCCAACCGCGCCAATCAGCATTTCTGCTGTGATTCCTTGCTTTATTTGCTCCCTAGTCACAATCGAAAGTAGGATGTTAAAAGGTCACAAATTCAAGCAAAACTATCGATGCCAGCAGAGTGGCAGCCGACAGATATTGCTAATGAAAAAGTTGTATCAGAGTACACAAGAGGTGACACATTTCATGGTTAAAATCTCAGAGGCAAGGGGAAGTGAAAGCATACTTTCAATGAGATTTATTGCAACTCTAGATGCGATGCTGGACTCTTCATTTGGCGAAGTTTACCAGCGTTGGCATCAAGCGTCATTGTTGCATCTGCCTAGAGAAAATGCACCTGCTTTAGTCTGTACTATAATCCAGCTTAAAATAATCTGTCTGCAGCAGTCTCGTCACGTGTTTGGAGACATGGTCACTGGTCGAGTGTGCACAAAGTGAAAGGATTGGGCACAGTAGAGGTCCAACACTCAGAGTTTGCATCCCACAAGTCGAATCCCAAGAAAAAGGGTCACTCCCACATGCATGTGCGTTAATGTTAGCGGTTTTGGTCTCCAATCCAACTGCGTTTTGTCATTCGATGTGCCACCCTATCGCTTACGCATGAGGAGTTCGGGCTGGAGACCGGGTGGTTGGTAGTGCACAAGGACAAACGACACATTCGTTCTTGTCTCCAAGAGGTCAGTGTGGGTAGCTGCGATGCCAGCGGAATAAATTCCATAGGGAATGTTATTAAAGAGGGTTTTGTTTTATGTAGCAGAGGAGACCACAGCATCCTTCGAATATCTGATGGTGATTTGCACGAATGTTAATGTCGTCGCATGTAGTGAACAATGCGCCTAATCCTCGCACAAAGCATTGCCAAAATAGGAGGTGGAGGCTTACTTTAGTTGGAGAGATCTGTCACCAACTTCTCTGCCGGTGTCAAGCCGAATTCACGTTGGTGTGCGATGGCTCAAACAGGGGAGGTCAGGAACTTGTGACCACCCGCTGATGTTGTCTCAGGTCATGACGGGTGGTAATCAGGTCGCAGCTGGCAGCCACTGCCATACTTACTGTGCGATCCAACGCAGCTTATGCCTTTCGCATTAGGGTTCCCGATTTCGTGAATGCTAGAATTATTCACGATGCCTCAACCTATTCTGACAAATCGGAAAATAGTTGATGGGAATGCATAGAAAGTGCTTTGATTTTCATAAAATTTGGGAAGTAGGCGAATTCACGCAAGACATTTATTTGGAAAAGGAAGTGCTTTAATTAGGGTAAAGCAAAGAGGGGTTTAGAAGCGCGCAATGATCGACTGCATTGTGATTAACCGACAGAGCACAATGTGATGCGTCAATGTGCCCGGGTTTTAGCTCATATCATGCAAAGCAAAGCGGTGGGGAGACCATTTTACGCTTCATCCCGTGTTGCATCAGTGCCCAAACACAGCGGTGCTCCGTGTGCAACCAAATGATCAAGCTGCATTTTCGATGAGGGCGCACTGCACCTATCTCTGATCTTAGCATTACAATCGTCTAAGGGTAATGCTATGCTTACTGGTAAATTTAGTTCAATTCCAACGGTTTTACAGTCCATCACACACAGAAAAGATTTTGACATTCATAAGTTGCTGTGGTTTGTCCCGTCTAGCCGTGGATTTTGCACCGGAACAACCCCATGAGGATCACTGTTTGAAGCCACCACACGCGGGATCTCTCTGCGCCTTTAATCTTACGGCTGTTGGACTGACCTCGGCGAACTCTTGCAGCATCTTAATGGATGTGGTTAGGCTTGCATGCTTCTAATCGAATCGCCACTCTGCCATTTAGCACTAACTTATTCTTCCCTGCACAGCATAGTGCTTTTGATATCTCTGGGCCATACCAGTTTGCACGCATGTTTAACACGCCTTCTTAGATAAATTTTGTTGTCATGTGTGTCACAGTTACCATCAACATTTGCCGTTCTGCGTCAATCACGTTTTCGATTCCACAACAGGTTATGGTGCTTTAAGCTCATCGCCTTTCCCTTTAATCTCGGCCTGGCATAGGGCGTTACTACAAGCACTGCAAGCGGCTGTGCCCTAGTTTGATGTGCAGTGCCAAATACATTAGCCCATGGGGTCCTTCAATGGTCGAATTGATTGACATTGAAACCGGTTTGTCACCTTTATTAGCTAATTGTCGTACTCGGCCACTTTCGCGCATCCCACGCAAATGTGTCAAAAGGCATGTTGGACTTTATCCAATCTGGCAGTAAGCATTTGGGCTACAGGGAGCCAAGTAGAATTTGCATTCACAGACACGAGTCCTCTCAAGCTAAGTCAGAATGCTCATCATGTGTATGCCAGTTCTTAATCCGCGTCCATCTAGTGAACGCCAACTTTGTGTGCAGTGGAGCCAGCCTGTTTTACATCAGTACTTGACGATTCAAGCCGTTCTCTCTGCAACATGCTAGCATTTGTGAATTATTATTAGACTTTTCAGATGCAAGAAGTCGGAAAGAATTACGAACACTCCAACCAACTTTGATTTCCTCCTCTGATAAGCATGCAGATGAAGTTGGGTCTGATCATGCATCGAGCAACTTGAACCACTTCAACCTGGCACCGCCTGTGATAGATTGGAATTCTCCTGCCTCTCTTTCCACTTCGTCGCAATCAATTCGATGCAATGGGTCTTGCCATCAGATGGTTGCGTTGACTTTGTCAATTAAACCTTTAATTTGTTAATGCATTGCTCGTATTTTCTAACCAGCGAGAATGCAATGATCTTTTCTGAAGCTTCGTGCACTACGTGCAAAGCTCCTTTGTGTGAGCACATGCAGGTTTGCGAAGAAGTCAGATTGGAAGGCACAGACGCTAGCAGCTTCATCGACAATGCGGCACAGCTAGAGACATCTCTTGTGGCTTTCATTGCTTAAGCCATCTCCTTTTTTTCGCGCGGATAGTGCTGGCCTTGGGTACATCCCATGCAAACAACAACGCTAGTAATGCCGTAAATACTGAGAAGATCAGAGTTGGAGGTGAACCAAACGCATCTGCTGAAAAATAGTTCCCTTGTTAAGCGCATGCACTTTTTATATGCACCAAAAATGAATTGCCTTCCCTTATTAGGCCAAACCGTAAATCCGCCATTTCATCAACTTCAGAGCAAGTAAAACAAATTTGGCTATCACAATGCCTTTAAGAATCTAACCTATACTTTCCTATTTTCTCTCCTCCTTTTCTACAAACACAACACTTCAGGTCGCCTTCCTGATCATCTTTACAATCTCCGCCATCTGCGCTGTGAGATTAAAGGACCCGTTTTGGTTTAAGAAATCGTGCTGCAATCAACAATCATTAACTCCAGCTCCGTCGATTCGCCCCGAAATGATGTCGCATTTTCGTAAAGATATGCTACGTTAGATTTCTGATGGCGACTTGTATTTACCACGTCTCTTTTGCTGTTCTGAATAACTTGGGACTCTAGAGTCTCGATGCAAGAACCTCGACAGCACGCATGCCATGCAGTTGCCGCAAGACACACAGGTCCGATGTGACAGCCACTGAGTAAAAGCATTGGTCTGTTTTGCCAGCAAAATCATAGCAGCTATTTTTAAGTCAATCCGTTGGTCGATTATCTGGCTGCCTTAGCAGCGGCAGCTTAGCTAGTTATTGTGCGCATGGCTCTCACCCCTCCTACACTGATTTACCCCTGCTCTTGGAATTGTCGTGCGATTGCCTCAAGTTACTCGGTGCATTTCAGCTTTGACCCGCCATGATGATGGCGTGAACAGCTGTGATGGTGTTCAGCATCGACGATTGCTCATTCCCAATGCCACCCTAATCAGTGGTTCATTTATTTGGTACTTAACTAGCACTACCAACTTTAAAGTCACATGAAAGTGATTTTGTTGCTAAGTCCATCGAACCACGCGTGGTTTAAGTTGGAACTTGTCGGAACCCAGTCCAGCTGGGCTGTATGGGTGTCCTGTGTGCACTAACATGATGCCAAACTCTGGCAGACTACCCCCATCTGTTTTCACCTCAACCAGTCAGCGGATTGTCACCATCGATGACGTAGCAGCTTGCACTCTCGGCTTTGTCTCGCGTCCATGCATCACCTTCTACTGCTGCTACTTCACTTCAGATTTTGACTCTCGTTTTGCCATAAAGCATTAACAAGGTGCATTGCCTTCTTATATTGGCGACATAGTAGGTGGAGACAAGTATTTTCGGCATTGCCATTCATCACTTGGTTTCTTTGTGCATTCATGAAATTGTTGAATTTCACTGGAAAGGGGAGCAGAAGGCGAATTGGGCAGAAAGGAGAAGGCGGCTTGCTAAGCGAACAAAGGCATGGGGTAAGTGAACAGCACTGTATGCTCTTAAAGGAAGTAGGGTTAACGAAAGTGGAAGTGACGAGCAACATTGTGCCCCAATCATCAGTATCAGTGCTGGATTAGGATTTTTCAATGGCAATATATTCAACGGCACCACTTCGTGCAGAGAAGTAGGCATTACAAGTGGTTTCGCACCCCTGCAATGTTGATTGGTTCTGGATGCGTTCAGCCAGCAGACGCAGATTAGAAGGACGCGGATCCGAATAGGCAATATGAGCCAAAATGTTACTTTGAGTGGGTTTAGCTGCATTTTGATGACGTTGGGTAGGCGGCGTTGAGCCCTGAGCCTTC
>CM043731.1:20375230-20435435 GCA_023968675.1 Taenia pisiformis | reverse complement strand
TTTTTCTCGCGATTTCGGTAACGTGGATCATCTTCGCTTTGGATTGGCTCCCTTACTTGTAGGTCTGCGGCCGCCAGTTTTCGCCGCGATCCTATTGAGCGAGACGGCTAATTTGGTTTCAGTGTCTTTCTGGATGCATCAGATGCATTCCGCGCCCCAACTCCTCTGTCTTCGCACATGCAAGCCTTTGATTATGAGTAGTGCTGCTTCCCTACCTCGTATCGTGCCAACTCCTGGAAAGCGTTCCCATTGGTCTGCCTTCGGCAGCGCAAATTCCATAGGCGACCTGCTCCATTGGTGCTGGCCGGTAGCGGCACAGAAAAGCATACGTCAGTTCAGTCTTATCTTTGCAAGGGATTAGTTGAATACACTAACGCGACAATTTGGAGCGACGGCGATTATCGGAGCATGGGCTATGCCCGAATCGCCTAAACAGACAAGGGAAGGGTTTCATTCATCGCCTCATGCAACTGGCCAAATCGGATCTAAAGGTATTGTTGAGCAGAAGTGAAAAGCGCGAATGACGCGGATGAGGGAAATTCGGCCATCCCGATCGCTGGTTCAGCCCCATTTGTCATCATGGGAGCTGCCAATGTTCAAGGAGAATTGGGTGAGCGCTGTGGCTCGCTCATGATGTGTTAATGACAGAATGACGCCTTTATCCAGCTCAAAGATTTTGACTTCTACCGCGATTTTAGCATTCACGAGACTACCCCTCCAATTCTAATCCACGTTAATTATTCAGCATGCATGCACATAAGGTTCCAACTGCACATACTCATGCAGACCTCGGTTGTGCCGCGACGCCAGTTGGTGAAGCGACAGCGCGGGGTTTGAAGGTAAGACTTGGCGGCCCACTTGGGTGGTAGAGCATGCAAACTTGGGGGCAAAGTCACCCAGCTGCGCATGATGAGCACATCAGTCGAGACGAGTTTAAACATGCCTTCCCATGAGAACACTGCTTTTGCTAGCACATGTCCGTGTGGTAGGGTGTGCCGGTACACGTGGTCTGTGCATGTCGGTCGGCGAAATCGCTGCCACTGGACTAATTATCACACCGAACCCTCGATTTTCGCTTCATTGGTGCTAGCGCGAGTTTCAAAGCTCGCCACAATGGATAGATTGGGGTTACGTGAATCGATGCAAATGGATTTGTCCGAAGAAATCGTAGCTTCTAAAATGCGGAGTCACTGAATTTAAGTTTGCAATCTGCTTGCAGCGCTCGTCCAATTGTACAGCTACTTAGCGTTCAACACCGTTTGCAACCGCGAAATATGCATTAAAAGCCCAACACACCAGTAAAACTACAATAAAATCCCTTCTCGTGACTGCCTCAGGTGACTGACATCAGTCGAATTCCGAAAAAGATGACTCATTTATGCTTGGATAATCAACTCAAGCCTGGAACATTTGTGCTGACGAGACGTTAAGGAAGATTTGTAAGTGGCTGGAAGAAGAGTAGGAGGCTTTGTGCGGTGATAGAGTAGTTGTAAATGTTCCTTTCGTTGGGTTCCTACCAATAAAGAAGATGATGGCAAGCAATGCGCAACACTTGCATCGATGAAGATGTGGCATCATGACTTTTTCACGGAGAATTCGTTTGTATTGACACTCAAATTAGGAGTGCTGACCGCAATCCAAATGGGCGGATGGACTTCCTGACTTCTGAAAAGTGGCCGGTGATTGCATAAAATACCGAGTCGTTCAGGTGCACCTACTGGTCAGTGGCACAGCAGTAGCCACGATGCCAGTTCTCTTGACTGTTTCCATTAGAATGGACATGTATGACTGAAGCTGCCAATCCTTATGGACAAAGAGGCTAAGCCGTGCAAAATCCGCCATGTCTATGTGCGCAATAGGAGGCAAGTTGTCAGTCGCTTAGTGGGTGTCAGACGTTGACTGCAAATAAATCGGCCAGGGACATGTGAGAAGGAGAATGCGTGCTCATATCCCGAACCAGAATTAACCAATTCTTGGCACTCGGTTGTTGCTCCTTCTCCTTGATCATTAGCGGGAGTCAAGTGCATCTAACAGTGCAGGTGAATCGCAAATGGTGAAGCATATGAAGTGACTGGTAGCGAAATTCATCAGTAAACAGTTACTTTACTGACTACACACTGATACAGTAAAGACTGTATGCTCATAACCAACGGATCTTTTAGCTGCTGGCAGCTTTAGCGCTGGTCGAACTTACTGCATGTTTTCCAACAACGCCCCCTACCCTCGATGCATTTGTTTAAAGTGGCGCCTCTGAACCCTGCAGAGTTTGTCGCTTTTTTCGCATTGATCTACACCACAGCACACAACCGAATTCGCTTACTGACTAGGCACTAATAATTATGGGCCACCTTACAGGGGTGGGCATAAAAGGAAATGGAAGCAGTCAAATGTGAGTTTAGTGGCCACTGGGAGACGAATGCCAGTGTCAGCGACAGCCTGGCGTGAGCACCCGTGGATTGAGATACCACGGAGTTTGTGCTACGCAGGTCTGAGTTAGTACACCTCCGCTCGGGGTCACAGTCCCTTCCTCCTTCACCTGAATCATTGCCACTCTTATTAGCATTACCAAAATCAATGCAGTAATAGATTGACGCAATGAACAGCTATCGATTCCTTTATGAAGGATGTCTCGTGAAATGCTTTTGTTGAATTTACGTCAACATTAACCAATGGGACCATCTACTGTTCTACAAATCCTTTGATTGGAGGAACGAAACCAAGTAGAGCCACACACAAGTGCCTCATAGCAAAGATGGTATTCAGACTGTTACCAACCTGAGCATGGCAAAGTCCAGTTCCAATGTTTGTTATCGGTAGTGCATTCAGGAAAGCGCCGGCAAAATGCATTTGATAGTGGGATAGAAGGAAACAGAAGACAGGGCGTCGTTTCGCGCCTCTCGCCATACACTACAACGAAATACGACGCTCGGATTTCATTGCCTTTCCCCTTTTCCGGTTCTCTTCGTTGCCGGAAATCGCAAAGGCACGCTCTCCCGTAAACGCATATTATCCATTTGGAGATATTGCCTCATCTTTGAAATTCACTTTACCCGTGTGCCTTTTAGCAGCCTTTTCTATTGTCTGCCAATCCACTTCTCGCTTGCATGAAGTCTTATGGAGTTGTCCTTTTGTCACGTTGGCAAAACATTCCTTCGCGAAATAACATCAGCCCAATTCTCTACTCTAACGAACGTTTTAATGAACACGTTAACCGTGCGTAATTACTCGAGTGCAGATTGAAAAATGTGCACATGGGTTTCGGCTGACTTCTGATGAATGGTCTCGCCTTTCTCCGGCCACTTGCACTAATTGCATTTAGCATCACATTGGCGAGAAGAATGCACACGCAGGAAGGCGTTAGCAAAGCGCGCAAAGACCCATTAACGGCAGAAAATTGGCATCCATCTTCCCATCCATAGCGTTGGTTTGCAAGTCGCTTGGTGTTCATCAAACAAATTAACACTCATCATGGAGCAGTTGGCAATGGTCAACTCAGTATTCCCATTTTGGCCGACGAAGCAGCACCATTTTTATATTCTTCTATCTCGCTCTATTGTGCTACGATCATATGAATGCTCCATTTTGACATAGATGCCAAAGGAGACTGGCATGATCAGTGAAAATAAATGAATTGAACAAAGTAAGTTGCAACTGCATAAATGGGTCATGAAGAAGTGAGAACTGCTTTGCAGCTGATGCATGGCGAGCATAAAGGAAGGCAAATTTCGGCCCCTGCGATGAAAGCACAAGAGTTGCTCAAAAGTAAAGGCCGTAGCATATGGGCTGGGGAGAAAAGAAACTGGAAGCAATAAATGTGAGTTTAATGCCCTTTGTGAGAGAGACACGTGGACTGCCATGCCACGAACGTTAAGCTAATCAAGCCTGGGCGAGGGCACCTCAGGAACGGGAGTGGATGGCTCAGTTCACCAACTCTACTGGAGACAATTCAACCACCTGCGCCTCACTTTGGCCCCTATGCCTACTCCTTATTCATTACCTTTTGCTACCTAACAATTTGCACCTTTTGGGTTGGTCAGATCTTATAACTTCACATCACTTCACTGTGCATTGGATCCGGTTGTGGGTCATTGTGTGTATGCATTGGTGCATTGGTCAAAATAGTATTGGAAGAAGCAGTGGTGGCGCTGGTGATGAAGTCAGAAGCCGCATTTGTGATGCTAGCATCGGATTGTATTTGGCGTCGTGAAGTGAAGAGCTTCTGGTTTTGTTCTTTAAGTACACAAGGTGTTGTAAATTCACTTGCAGACAGTGCGCATGAATCTAAGGCATTGTAAATGCGCGTCGAATAGAAGCCGCATTGCACTTCTGCTGACTCGCACCTCCCGCCTTTTGTTGATGTTAGATTTCGATGATCACCACTTTAGTTATTTACTCAAAATACCTAATGCCTAGTCATTGCATATTAGTTCTCTCCGCTGTCCATGCAGCCACGCATACCTTGTACTCAACTTGGGAGAGTTTATGGGATTGTCTGACTTATACTTATAACAGGCGCAGATTTTGGAGGTTTCATCAGTATTTGTTTAGTTGATAGTTGCACTGCTTCTGGATCTGACAATTCCATCGGTGATGCAGGTGGTTATTGTGCAGATTGAGGAAGTGCTCGGCTTCTTTCGCGTGTGTCTAAGTGCCACACAGCTAGTCCAGTCCGGCGCATTTGTGAAGTGTCTCACACCCATCAGTTGCGTCGTCCAATTCAGCCGATTAAAGGCTCCACGCAGCAAACATCCGCTTAGCACATCAGCAAGTCTGGTAGATACTCTGGTGACGAAGGCCCCGCAAACCATTTTACAAGCAATATTCACGGTGATTGTCTTGATTGTTTTGCATTTAACTTGAGCGCACTCTTCTTCAACACTAAAATTTCTTGCGCGCATTACAGAGACGATGGCTTAGTTGGAATCTTAAGGTTTTGCTCACTTTGCCAAAACGAGTGGCCGGCTAACGACTATTTGTGCATGTTTGATGGGAGGATAAGCTTGACTGCACGCAGAAAGCAAACAATTGGAAATAGGAATATTTAGCACCTCATTAAAAGGATGGTTCAATGCGCCAATTTGGCTGCATTGGGCAGGTCTGATCTACACAATCGTACTGTTTATCGTGACAATTGGAAGCAGGGGTGTTGATCGGTCAGTCAGTTAGTCAGTCGAAGCGGTGACGCTACCACTGGCAATAAAGAAAACGACGATTATACGAGCAAACACTAAGTGAAAAATGATAAGGCTGAATGAGGGCAGAAACGATAAGCGCTTGATGGAATTGAGTCGATACATAGCCAGTCACCAGTTAATAAAATGTGTACATCAATGCTTACATCTGCGCTCAACACACAGAACTTGCGATAAAGCTTGGCACGACAGCTGACCTCCCGACTATTCCATGACCAGTTTCCATCACCGGGGCAAACAGAAGATAAAGAAATGGGTGTGCAAAACATATCCAGCGAAAGTACATTCAATGAATGTAAAAGCGTTCTTCAAAGACCAGTCTTTGATAACAACGATCGGAATTGTAGCCCACAATCAAAGCTCTTCTTCCCAATGTGCTATCCAGATTTGCAGCTCAGTATTACCTTAGCAACTTACTGCGCATTAGCAAACACGGCAGTTGGTGTTGCTCGTACTCTCCCACCCCACTCCAGTGACATAATGCAAAGTTCCAATTTCCGACGGTCGTGCCTGCTATGCTGATGGTAATAATTAGGACTATTTGTGTTCGTTAGTGTCACAGTGGTCTAAATCGTTGATGGAGGAAACTTCATCATTAAGGCGCTAAAGCAGCGATCATGCTGCTTGTGGTTGTGCCGTCAGTGTAAACAGTACAAGCAATTTGATATTCTGTTTTCTAGCTACTACTTTGTTTAGAAGCTTATTATAGTCGGTTGTTAAATATTTGGCAACATTTCGATGCCCCCGGGCCAATATATTGATAGGTGAGGGCTGGACTCACGAGCAACAGTGGCTTATCCTTGCTGAACAGGGGACAAAGTAGCAGCTGAACCATCACGAACTGAATCGACGATGTCCCTGTCCAGGATTGTCATGGTTCCAGCACGCAGCATGTCTGACCTCACAGCGGAATTACCCACGGCTTTGAGATATTGCGATGACGTCAAATCTGGAGCCAGACAAGCGACTACTAATGCTTCGACTCCATCAGCATAATGGGCGGCTCATAAGGTAATTACGTTTTCCTTCAGCAATGCAGGCGAATGAATGCAGCGGCAATCGGAGTAAGAAGACGAGGTGCATTTGATGGGGTGACAATAAGGATCATTGATAAACCACCATCAGAATGTTGCATTCCTGCAAGTTTCGTAGCTCATCAGTTAGTTTATGGAAAACTTCGGCAGCGAGTTGCCGTAAGATGCATTTAATTTGTATTTGAGCTAATTGGCAAAGATTTGGGGAAGCAGCATTTCGCCAAACAAATTGGGACAAAGAGAAGCCCAAGTACAGGTATACCTTTAGGTAGGTGAAAGGCATCAGTGAATTTATGGGAAATGGTTTCAACTCCCCTATGATTGCTTAATATGTGGAGAAAGGGACCTGCAAATGCAATCGGATGATTGGTTGTTGATGACATGGAGAAGGTATTGCATCTCTAATGTCACGCACAAGCGATTTCATTAAAGCCGGAAGTGGGAGTTGGACTTGTCCGAATCAGTCTCTATTTCGTAAACAGGGTCACCTCAGACAGTACCAACAACGTGCCTGTCATTGAGTGGCATGCAGAGTTGCAAACCAATGACGGTGGAGGTCCTGGAGGGAGGTCTGGTCAATAACGATCGGATATGCGCTATTTTGTAGAGCGGCTGACGAAAGCAGCACAAGACGAGTAACAAGGAATTGAGGTTAGCATCAACCGGGAAGTGAAGGGGAACTAACGCGTGAGCAAGAAGACTTCACCTTGATGCACTTCGCGTAAGTTCACATGCTAAGCAATGAATTGTTGGCTAAGGGAAAACGCGAATTCCTGTCTCCTTGGTAGGTTGTGTGAGAGACTTGAGGGGGGTATTTGCTGATGTGGGAAGCGACACTACATTGGCTCTGTGAAAAATTAAATAGCTGGATACGCTCTAATTTACTATGAGGCGTTGCGGGTGCATGCAAGTGCATTGATTAAGGTAATGCCGAGAAGCGGCAGTGACGCTGGTGACAAAAGTGCAAGCTGCGCTTATTGTGTTTTTGATGGATTCATCTGTATCTAATGTGCATAAGCGAGTTGAAGTTGCTTCCGTACAGTGTGATTTCCTTGTTCGCATTCTCAAATGCCTTGTCAATTAATTCTGCAACATAACATTGTTCATCTCTTCATTCATTCATGGCACAAACCAATTAGCTGCATCCGCTTGCCAGGTACAATACCCAACAAACCACTAGGAATCCCACATTCCATTGTCTTCCTACGCCAGTGCTTATGCAATCGCACGATGTTGATTTAGTCCCATTCGATTATTTCGATTAAATGGATTGAAAGCGTCGGCTTCCCTTGGCCACAAATTGCTCTCCAACTTTCGTTTGACATATGTATCGCTTAAAAACCCCATTCTAGGTTGTAAAGGGGTACAGGTACAATACGGCCCCACTTTTGCATTTGTACAGCTTTTTCGTCGTAGTTTTGTTGGCCAAGTTTGCAAAGCATTGCTTCGTGACATTGACATCCTCCCCACCTATGTATCATGGCTGGAATATTCGAAGCACGTTGTTTGCTGACATAGTTGGTAGAGCACAGACCGGAACATCTTGAGAGGGATTCATTTGCTTCTAAGAAAAGGTCTCAATTTTCCCCAAAACATTTGCGGTAGGCAGATTTGCATTATACTGCTTGCAAAGTAAGCGAAAATTCACGAGCCAGAGCGGCATTGAACCCTGGCAATGCCTTGCAAGAAACTTGACACTCATCAGGCAAATCAACATCGAATGAGAAAGCAGTTAGCATTGTCAACTGAGCATTTCCATGTTCGCCGAGGCAGCAGGACCACTAATGCATTCTTCTACCTTGCTTTATTGCGATGCGATCTTGCAGCTTATACCATTTTGCCATAGATGCCAAATAAACTAAGACGATGCTAAAATAATTGCATGAAATGGAGTAAGTTGCACGTATTTGCAGAATTTGCAGAAAAAAGGACATTTTGCTAAGTTAAAGGAGTGGTGAGGGAGAGAAAAGGCGAAATCTGACCACTGCGGCGAACACTGCCTAGGCACTCAAGCAGCCTTACAGGGGTAGAACATAAAATGGAATGGAAGCAGTCAAATGTGAATTTAGTGGACACTGGCAAAGGGATTTTCAGTGTCGGTGACAGCCTAGCGCGGGCACCCGTGGATTGATGCACCACAGAGGTTATGCTACGCAGGTCTGGGTTAGTACACCTCCGGTCACCGGTCAGGAAGTAGAAAACTCGGATCGCCGACTCTATTTGCCACACTTCAACCACCTGCATCTCACCATAGTCGTCTCTGCTTCTCCTTACTTTCATCATTGCTCTTCATCAATCAGCGCCTTGTTGCACTGCCAGATTCTCTTATATCACATCGCATCCCTTTTCATTACATTCGACTATGGAACACTGGGCGTATGCATTACTGAAAAGATCAAAGTAGTATTAAACCGAAACACAACGGCGCCGGTGATAAAATCGAAAGCTGTATTGACGGGTCCTCATTGCATTGCCGTTGGCTTCGTGAAATACAGAGGCATTGTGTTCACTTACCTTCCCATCACTAAATGCACAAAGCATTGCAAAGTGGGTTGCACGCAATGCATATGAATGGAAAAAATGCAGATGCACAGCGATTTAGGGCTTAATTGCCCTTCTGATGGCTTTCCCCGCCTGTCTTTTAATTATGCAAGCTTTCGATGCTCTCCGTCGCAGTAATCGCGTGTCTGCCGATTGGTGCACACAATAGGAGGCGTGTGCATTATGACACCTATGAGTGTGAGCTTACTTGCCCTCGAGGTTCCACACAGTGGCGCTATCAGTCACAGTTTCATCGCGCATCGATGGGCATGACTAGAATGAGGAAAATCGGCTCAGTAGTTAGCCTTATGTAAGCGGTGAATGCAGTCCAATCCGCATGTTAGCAAAGCAGAAGTCAACTTCTTTCACATGCAGTTCCATCGCACAATGAACGTGCTGCCTCCGATAACGCCTCTATCTGTCATCACTTTAGTTCATGTAAAGATTCTTATCGCCTCCACAGCTGTGCGTAATTCCCCGACGAGGGGCAGGCAGGCCTTGTGCATTGCAATCATGGGCAGGACATCCCTGCTCCGTTTGAAGTCCCAGCTGCGTGTAGTGATTAGCAAGCTTAGAGTAGTCAATTGGGGCGTTGTGGGAACAGAACCGTAGTCTGGAACCCAAAGACTCTCCCTGACATTGCCAATGACGGTAAACGGAGGTTGGGTAATGTAGGTCTAACGGTGGTGTTGGTAGCAGTTTTCGATGAATAGAGGCAGCTTTAAACTCATTCTTTGTAAATGGCATCTGGATGTCATCGGGCTCTCAATCGACCAGTCAACAGGGATGACCGCAGGAATAATGTCACTACAATCGATGAGAGAATGAGCTAGACGATCTTAAAGTGGCTGGCAGAAGCATCGGCGTAGAGCTCTATTGATTGGAAATAACTCTATTCAGCATTTGGACATTGATTAAGGCATGTGTACGATCAGACGACATCCTTTGTCATGAAGTTGCGGACTTATCTAAGCGCAACAAAGCGCTTTTGTGCCAATGCATCATTAGGCAAATGCAACCTTACCTTCAGTGGCAAGGGAATGCTTTACCTGATATTAATTGTGCTACCCGACCTCCTAACCTCATTTCTTATGTTATAAGTTGTGAGATCCGTGCATCAGCCAGGCGGCACCCTTGTGCCCGCTGCCATCTGCTAAGTAGGCGCACGAGGCTGGCTCCTGTGCAGGAGACATCCACATCAGCAGATGGATAATTTTTTCCTCCCGCTCCTAGAACACAGAAAAAGATATTTTCAAATCATGTTCCGTGTGACTCTTTGTCCTTCCCTTTTTTTCAAGTGTAGACAATTTGGAATTTTTGACGCCAAAAATGGCGTTTAAGGCTCGAAAAGTCATCAAAGTCAATTCGAAACTGTTAGCATCAGCTCCAGAGCCATTGAATGCTTCTTCAGCATTTACAAATGCCTACTATTTGACGGATATTTTTAAAATTATTCGACTTATAAATGCTTGGGGAATTTTGATGGTGAGCTCACAGCTGTCGTGATTAAGAAATGCTGCACTTTGTGCTCACCAGCAAAATTATGCCTCAACCACTGCGTTGTGACGTGACTTCAAAGTTTTGGGCTGTTGTAAAATTGCGACAATTGGGGAAGCTTGAAGTGTGCTAAAACACGATAAAAGGCAAGCATCTAATGCGTTGCAATAATCGCAACTTTGAATTGCACATATACGACTGTGCCTGCACAAAATGCATTTTCGACCTACTATCTGACCTGTCCACCTGAAGGGGCAGTCCATTCTTTGGTCAAGCAAGTAAAACATACGAATGACCAATTAGACTGCAGAAATCAGCTCCTTCCTTCCCTGAAAGGGAGCAGCATAATGCCCGGCAGTTGCGAAGCAAAGCACTGATTCTAACAAAGCTAGAGGATTTGTAAAAGGTATGTGAAAAATCAGCAGCCTGCTAGAGATTAGCGTTACCTGGTCGATTGTTATGGTCTGTGATGTCGACAAAAGGCGGTCGCAGTTACATATTTGTGACTCAAAACTGCAAAAAACTGCACGTTAACTGCTGCCGAATGCTATATATCAGCCGTCTACCTCCCAAACCATGCCATCATCGTGGTTTAAAGATATTTTTTAAGTTTTGAATGCATATGCGCTATCAAACTTCAGCCATGTTATGAGGGACAACGTGACAGACCGAAGGTCAGGAAAACTCATGTACTGCGTTTACAGAGCCAATGTGGTTTCGCTTATGACAACAGCAGATACCCTCCCCATGTCGCAAGGAAAATGAATGTAGCAAAAAAACACTAAGATACGGTGCAGATAATTTAGGTACATCAAAAGGAGATAACGGTTGTGAGAGATTCCACTACTATGAACAAAGCTTAGACATCAAACTAGATAAGGAGTGGCTCATTTCATGTTTTCGACCAATTTTATGAGTATGTGTGCAAAAGCTAGGGGCTGATTTTTAGTCCTTAAAAGAATTCGTGTCAATGCGCTTCCTGCCAACGATTTGTTCTTAATTTGGAAGGCACGACGCATTAGCAAATGCCCATTTTCATTACCAGGATTTGTAGGCTGACTTATCTTGATGTGGAAGCAGTTTTGCCAACCCTCTCTAAAACGAAGCACTTGTTGTGAGCATCTGATTTGTACTATCATGCAAGGCAACAAAATTATGGCACCCCAGCTGGTCCTGTGGCTTGATGTCAAACGCAACAAAAACAGATTTGGCACATTTCGAGGTAGAACATTTCCTAGGGAGAGATAATGAGACTAGCAGCTGCAGTAATGGGAACGATGATGTTAACAATGGCAGCAAGGTGGTAGAGGGGTGGGCCACAACACTTGGTCACAGCTGGAGCTTTGGTATTGCCACCAGCGGCGATCTCCATGTCACATTCGTGAGCATAATTAGCAGAAGTTGGTTTAAGATACAGTTCATTTTAATGCACTTCCTCTTACCTCAAAGGGTGCAATACCGGGGCTGAAGAACGTACTTAAAACGAAGCTGCATCTTTCATTCGCACGAAATGGAGGCATTCGCCAGCGAATATGCATAGTGTGGCGCTTGCATTCGAGGTGAAGATGTGGCATCATGAGCTTTTCACGGAGAATTCGTTTGTTTTGACACTCAAATTAGGAGTGCTGACCGCAATCCAAATGGGCGGACTGGACTTCCTGACTTCTGAGATGTAGACGGTGATTGTATGAAATGCCGAGTCGTTCAGGTGCACCTGCTGGTCGGTGGCACAGCGGTAGCCACGATGCCAGTTCTCTTGACTGTTTCCATTAAAATGGACATGTAGGACTGAAGCTGCCAATCCTTATGGACAAAGAGGCTAAGCCGTGCAAAATCCGCCATGTCTATGTGCGCAATAGGAGGCAAGTTGTCAGTCGCTTAGTGGGTGTCAGACGTTGAATGCAAATAAATCGGCCAGGGACATGTGAGAAGGAGAATGCGTGCTCATATCCCGAACCAGAATTAACCAATTCTTGGCACTCGGTTGTTGCTCCTTCTCCTTGATCATTAGCGGGAGTCAAGTGCATCTAACAGTGCAGGTGAATCGCAAATAATGAAGCATTTTAAGTAAAATGGTAGCGAATTTTATCAGTAAACAGTTACTTTACTGATGACACACTTATCCAGTAGAGACTGTATGCTCATAACCGATCTGATCTCTTCGATGCTGGCAGCTTTAGCGCTGGTCGAACTTACTGCATGTTTTCCAACAACGCCCCCTACCCTCGATGCATTTGTTTAAAGTGGCGCCTCCGAACCCTGCAGAGTTTGTCGCATTTTGTCGCATTGATCTTCACCACAGCACACAACCGAATTCGCTTACTGACTAGGCACTAATGATTATAGGCTATAAAGGAAATGAAAGCAGTCAAATGTGAGTTTATTGGCCACTGGGAGACGAATGCCAGTGTCGGCGACAGCCTAGCCTAGGCACCCGTGCAGTAATAGATTGACGCAATGAACAGCTATCGTATCCTCTATGAAGGATGTCTCGTGGGGTGTTTCTGTTGAATTTGCCTCAACATTAACCAATGGGACCATCTACTGTTCTACAAATACTTTGATTGGAGGAAGGAAACGAAGTAGAGCTACACACAAAGTGCCTCATAGCAAAGATGGTATTCAGACTGTTACCAACCTGAGCATGGCAAAGTCCAGTTCCAATGTTTGTTATCGGTAGTGCATTCAGGAGAGCGCCGGCAACATGCATTTGATTGTGGGATAGAAGGAAACAGAAGACTGGGTGTCGTTTCACGCCTCTCGCCATACACTACAACGAAATACGACGCTCGGATTTCATTGCCTTTCCCCTTTTCCGGTTCTCTTCGTTGCCGGAAATCGCAAAGGCACGCTCTCCCGTAAACGCATATTATCCATTTGGAGATATTACCTCATCTTTGAAATTCACTTTACCCGTGTGCCTTTAGCAGCCTTTTCTATGTCTGCCAATCCACTTCTCGCTTGCATGAAGTCTTATGGAGTTGTCCTTTTGTCACGTTGGCAAAACATTCCTTCGCGAAAATAACATCAGCCCAATTCTCTACTCTAAACGAAACGTTTTAATGCACACGTTAACCGTGCGTAATTACTCGAGTGCAGATTGAAAAATGTGCACATGGGTTCGGCTGACTTCTGATGAATGGTCTCGCCTTTCTCCGGCCACTTGCACTAATTGCATTTAGCATCACATTGGCGAGAAGAATGCACACGCAGGAAGGCGTTAGCAAAGCGCGCAAAGACCCATTAACGGCAGAAAACTTGGCATCCATCTTCCCATCCATAGCGTTGGTTTGCAAGTCGCTTGGTGTTCATCAAGCAAATTAACACTCATCATGGAGCAGTTGGCAATGGTCAACTCAGTATTCCCATTTTGGCCGACGAAGCAGCACCATTTTATATTCTTCTATCTCGCTCCATTGTGCTGCGATCATATGAATGCTCCATTTTGACAAAGATGCTAAAGGACAATTAATCGCACATTTGACTGCTTCCAGTTCCTTTTATGCCTACCGCCATGGTGCAGCTTATAATTAGGAATAACTGCATGGTATTCGCCACAGGGGTCAGAGTTTGCCTTCTCTTTTTCACTCCGCGCATCAAGTAGGCAACATGTCTCACCTACTTGCATATTTTGCAAATAATTGCAGCTGACTCTATTTCATGCAATTATTTCATTATCACTTATTTTTATTTGGCATCTACAGCAAAACTGAATAAAGCAAGGTATGCCATGACCCACCCAAAAAGGAGACTTTAATTCTGTGTCGGTCACAGGCATGCAAACGCCAAGGGTGTATATTGTCTGTTCACTCTGCGGCTTCTTGTTAATTGAGATGGAACAGGAGAAAACGATACTTCTTTACGGATTTCCCGTTGTATTTCGCCACATTTGCAGCAATATATCATGTTATTTCGATGAAAATGCTATCGATGATGGAATGGACAGTGGAGCCTGTAAGGGTTTTGTCAGGAGGAGGTGATTGTAATCTTAACATGAACCAAGGTGACGACAGGTAGAGGTGTTTGGAGAGGCAGCACGTTCATTGGGTGATGGAACTGCAAGCAAGGGAAATGAACTTCTGCTTTGCTAACATGCAGATTAAACTGCCGCTTGCCGTAAGGCGAACGAATGAGGCGGTCCCTTCCCCTTTCTAGCCATGCCCATCGATGCGCGATGAAACTGTGATTGATAACGTCACTGTGTGGAACGTCGAGGGAACGTAAGCTTACACTCATAGGCGTCACAATGCATAACCCGCCACGGTGTGCACCAGTCGGCAGACAGGTGATCATTGTAACTTGAAGCCCTTCTGCATTGAATGAAATTGCGTCAATTGTAAACGACACATCAGCACAGATTTTGAATCCATAGGTTAAACATAAACATTAAGGAGAGGTTGGCAAATCCAGAACATTGGTTCCTGTCTTATCTCCTGCATGCTTGCATTGATGCTTAGTCATCTTGCGCACTTTGTTGCCCCTCATTAGACCTCTTCATCAATGGTTCTATTGGTCATTTAAGGACCGAAGCACGGTATTTGAATGGCGGTGTAGACACTAGCTTCGAGAAATCATCTGTCATCGTTCCGTGAGGAGCTCTACCACATTAGAAGTGAGCGCAGTAGTTTGTGTGCTGTGGCGAAGGACAATGCGACAAACTCTGCAGTGTTCATAGGTGCCACTTCAAACAAATGCGTCGCAGGTAAATGGCTCTGTTGGAAAAGAGTGTAGTAAGTTCGCCCAGCTCTAAAGCTGTAAGCAGCTAAGAGATTCGATCGGCTATGAGCATACGATCTCTACTGGATCAGTGTGTTGACTGTAAAGTAACTTCTTACTGATGAAATCGCTACCAGCCACATAATATGCTTCTCCATTTGCGATTCACTTGCTCTGATAGATGCAATCGCCTCCCGCTAGTGATTAAGTCTTGGTTAATTCTAGCAGAAGTAATGACCACATATTCTGGTCACTGGTAGGGAGGGCATGAGTTTGAATCCTATGAAGAGTTGGCACAGCTAAATTTTGCGCCTCTTCTTTAGCCAAGAATTGGCTGTGCGCATCGCTAATTCATCCGTTTGGGTAACAGTGAACCGAGCAGCTCAGGTTGACCGCATGAGGTGCGTTAGGCCACAAGAGGTTCTCATATAAGCACGATGACCTTGGCCAGTGGTACTAAGATGGGTACTCATGGTGAATACCACAAAGTTGAATTCATCTTAGCCCTACCTGGGCGGCAACATCTGTTTGTGTAACTCTCGACCCCAGTCGCGTATTATTCGCCAAAATCATTGCCTTCACCTCTGGGGCTGGATACTAGGCAATGCTAGCTTTTGCATCACCTTTTGACTTCAGAGAGGTCCCAGGACGCCTCATGAACGGCAGAGAAAAATGCGCTTGACCATGAACTCGAGTTGCTTTGGATTGCCAGGTTCCAGCCCGCCTCTTACCCATTTAGGTTCTTTAGCGATTACTTCGAGGCAATTCATGAAGCTCTGTGTTGAAGCACAGAAATTCCTCAAATTATTTGGAAACCTTATGAGCGGGGCATAAAATCGGGGTAATGCTTGAATTTGATGTTTGCGGTTGGCCTTGCGACAACGAAACGCCCTTCTGGGTACTAGAAGTAATTGCTTGAAAAGTTGTGGCAGGCTTTAAGCATCGCGATTGGACCATCAAAATATTTTGGCATGCAAATCTGCAAGCACAGTGCATTAGTAGGCATGAGATTAACTTGGCACAAGGGATTTGATGTTTGCTAGCAATATTTTCACTTAGGTATAGAGAAAATGCTAAGGTATCGAAAAGGCTAAAGAACTGTTAGCCTATTCAATACCGCCCATGGCAGGCACGGACATTCAAGCTCTGCTTCCCGCAATGTCGCAGCATTTGTTATGTAATGGAAAATCGGCATTTGCGGTACTACTTCACACTAAGGCGCACTACAAGCTCACTTCACCCATTTCGGTGTAATTCGCCTCTTATCCAATCCAGCAAATTCCTTTTAAGCATGAAAGGGGCAATTATTCCCATCAAAGTCTTCGTTATCGTCTGTGTGGTAGTTGATGCAAATCATGCTAACAAAAATTTATTATTTTAATGATAGCAGGTGCACGCTACGGCCATTCAGGTGTTCGCTCTTCCCTCGACGATGAAGCGGAAATGCGCAAATGCATGCCAAGGCAACTAAAATTCCGGTTCAAATGAGGTTTAAGCGTGAAATTTGCGTTGTTGCTCCCTTGTTGATTTGCCGATTGGAAGGGTTGCATCGTGATGATTGGGGCTGTTGTTTTGCAATTTATTTTGGTTCTGCAGGCACTAGAATCTTCTTTTAGACTGGATTCTTTCGCTTATGTAGTGAGCAGTGATTAACCGGATAAGTGGATGTATGGAACTGAGTTTACACCGAATGATGGTACCCAAAAGTCACCTGACGCAGTCTGTCAACTCTTTCTCTCTATGCACGGGGAATATGTACTATGCTGCCAACAAAGCAATGTTGTTGAAGTGCATTTGTGAAAACTGTTGCTGGTTGATGATCAGTGTCGAATGCATTAGGAGTCTGCAGTACATGGCACGCTGCTCAGTGTTGCATTCTAGCTTCTTGAAATTGTTCTGGTGGGCAGAGGACATTTTCGTCAGTGCGGAAACGGACTGAGGTGGAGGCTTGGAGGATGCATTTGCCAAGTGACAGCAGTGCTTATCGGGTTCGTGCCATTGTTTACACGATCGTTTGGTTTCTTTACTTCTCCGCTTTCCTTAAGCATGCTTCTTGTCCTCTGTAAGATTTGACACCGCTCCTGTGTGAATTTTGTGGTGGGCGGGCAGAGACGATTTTAGGGTCAGGGATCTGGGAAATATTGCCCATTGACTTGGGATTTCGTCCTTTGCAGACACTTGTGCTAAAGGGCCATGCGCACCAAGAATGGAAGACTGGGCTGATTGTTGCCAGGTTAATCAAAATACTTCATGTTAAGTCAGTACTAATGTGTCAAGCATAGCGGTTTTGGGTGCCACATGATGGCTGAACGTAGTAAACAAAAGAAAGTGGTAAAACTGGATCTTACTGGAACCTCAGTCACACCGCTTAAAATTGGCGAATGTAGAAGTCATTTAGGCACTGTAGAAGAGGCATTGAACCATTCGGGTGGAAGAAAGAAGACCGACTGAGTGGCGAAATGGGCTGTCTCGAGCCAGCAAAGTTACCATGCTTTGACTTAGGCTTCGATTGCCTAAAGTGTGTGAAGTGAGTAAGTATTCTCTAGTAAAAGAGGTTCACCATCCCCAAGGGCAGATGCTAGATTAAGAATAAAGTGGAACGGGTTAAGTTGCTGTGCTTAGCATCATTAATTTTGTTCCAATCTTAAATTGAAAGCGCTCTCAATAGCCTCTTGTCTTGCACAGGGTTCTTTTAATGCTATTAATGTAAATTATGGCACATTAAAAGCGGAGTCGGCAATAGCTTTAAGGCTCCACTGCGTTTCCACTTGCTGTGTTCAAATCAGTCTTGAGGAGACAGGAGACTACGTGGCCTCCCATCTTGCATGCGTACTTTCTGGTGCTTTGAAGTTAGGCAGCGACCAAAAAGTGATTCCGTGGCTTCATGTCCATTGTAGAAGTAACCCAAAGCTTCTAATTTAGGCATTGACGAAAAATGGAATGAATGGAATCAGAAGTGTTTTGGTAAGCGCACTGCTCTCCAGTTCATCAATCATGACATAACTTTGATCAAAGTATGGATTCCGAAGCCCCATGTCTTACAGGATGTAGACAATGGTTCCCGGTCAATGCGCATCAAGCTTGGTTAGTTTTTATTTTATTTGACTAAACCTTGACCACAAAAGACACTCTGCGATCTCTTGTCAACTGTTATTGCCCTCAGCCATTCACGAATTCGGTATTGCTGCTTTCGTCCAGGGCAAGGCGCGTTGAATTTATTTTGAGGAACCAACGAAAATCAGAAATTTTACATCGCGTTAGTCTATTTCGACACTCTTCAATAAGCCTTTGTTTTCTAAAGTCTTTTCCGTGACGTGGGCAATTTTGATTCCATTTCAGTTGAAGCTCCCGTTACCTCCACTTGACTTCACCTTGGTCAGAATACTGATTTGAAACCATTTTGCCGATGGTACTTTTAAGACATTGTCGCCCCACCTGGTGTTATATTTTCTTCATGCTTGGTGAAAATTGACCCTTTGGAACTGTTCTTATTCTTGGTGCATCTTGTTATTTTTACTTCGCTTCACTTTATATTTGCACATTTTTTGATGCATTTACTCGATTCGTTTTGTTTGCACTTGTACTTGCATTTGCAATGGCATCTTTTGGGTTTCCTCGGCCTTCAATCGCAATTAAAGCCTCGAGACCATCATTGCCTTTTTGATGGGGATTTGCTCATACATGGATGTCATTTTATTTGCTTTCGTACTGGCTTGTGGTATTACTCGCAATCGGACCATACAGTTTAGTTGCAGTGATGTTTGGTAAACTTGGAGGTCTCGGGACCGCGGCTGCGTTTTACCTCATGCTTTTCAATCCAGATCTGCTTTTGTAAGCCTCTGCAGTAGCTTCAGTTATAGTGCCATAATTTGTATGCGCTAAATGCTTAAGGAGTGACTAATGTTTTTTAGTCGTTATGATCCTCAGTTGATTCAGTTAGCGTCCTTGCAGCTTGTAAGCTGAGATTTGTCAGAGGCTTCAATAAAAATTATTAGAAATGCACAAACACAAAAGCAACCTGCATAACATTGGGGAGGTCATGCGATGCAGATTCCAGTTTTAGAGACTGGAAGAAATTTAGATCTTTCATTAACTCGTTCGGGATTGCTCATGGCTTCTGTTAATAATGTTGTGCGAATCTGACCCTCGGTTTTGTAATTTTGAGGTGGTAGATGTCAGCAGCGCCGGTGTTGGTGGTAAGCAAACGTACTATAGTCGATTTGATGAGGTGATTGTTTAAGGCTGCAGTAGTGGGCATCGCTATGCAATCTTCATTTAAACAGTGGATGATTTGTGTCCGATTTGGTCTTGTTAGCTGTTCACTTTCTTCGTTGTTTTTAAGGGACTAACAGTAAGGGCAGCATGAAGTCAACGAAGAAGTGACACAGCTGAAGGCTGCACTGATTCGCACTAAACTGTAGCGTTTGCCTCCAATAAATTAAAATGTATGCGTTTAATGCATAGGAGGACCTGCATATTGCACTTGTCTGAGGTGAGGCAATTCTTAAAAAACGCAGATTCTCTTATTATTTTCAAGGTGATTGGAAGCACCATCGTCTTCCTTTTTATTAAAACATGGGTTTCGTTGCTCCATCAGGGAAGAGACAGGCCTTCTCCAAAGAAGAGCTTTATTTACCAAAAAAGGACAATCTGTTGAAGCTGCCGAGGGCGACTTCGCGACTACAGGCCTGTAGGTCTTAATTTGCCCGGAAAGCATTTCGCTTCACCGAAGCGCAATTCCGTGGGCATGGGATGCTACTTTGCTTGTAAGCCAGGTAAGAATTAGCCAATGTGGAATCATGTGCGTTTTATTGCATCGTGCTTCTGCGAGTTTTACTCCAGAATGGGTTTAAGCTGGCCCTCATGGGTTCTACTGCTTATGAGACGATTGACACAGGCGTTCATGTTTTGCACATTTGGAATGCACGTTCTGTTAAAAAACATCTAATTTTATGCAATTGGTGGAGTTGAAACGCATATTAAAGAATTGGGCATAATTTTGAAATACACGACCTCATTTCTGCCAATTCACTTCAGCACATTTTGCTTAGGAATGTAAGGGAAAGTGTAAGGTGCCATGTGCTGTCAATTTCTGCGATTTCAGAACAAACGCAGAAGCTGAATAAAGGAGAAGTTACTGGAACTCGTGAGTCCAGCTCTCACCTGTCAACATATTGGCGAAGTTCATCGAGTTGTGGCCGAATATATAACAACTGACTAAAATGGGCTTTTGAATAAAGTAGTAGCTTAGAAATAGGCGACCAATTTGTTTGCGCGTCGCATCGTGTCGCCCAATTGTGTCAATTTTGTCCGTGCATGTCCTCATCACTTGTAATTAAGGCACACAGCCTTCGTAGAAGCGCCGTCTTCGCGACCAATATTAAGGTAGTTAAGGCAAGGAAAGGAACACAATAATGAACTGCACCTTTAATTAGCTTTAACACATTGTGCTCACGAAGGTAGGAGAGGATGTTCCGTCAGGCAGTCTTTCCCAACCCAACTGGCAGTATGTACGTCTACACAACAACAGTCAAAGAGGTGTGAGAAACGTGTTTTGCTACTTGAGAAAACAAAAAATGGAAAAAAAGGAATGTATGGAGCATAGGTGCGAGCAGCATTCACTTAAGTTCAGACATCTTGACGTTGTTATTGCGAATAGAACATTCCTAACGAAGAGTAGGCTTTGCGGGTAAAGGGTCAGCATTATGAGCTTGGACATCACTTTGATCACAACACTACCTCAAGAGAATGTCCGCTCGATGGTGGGAAATGAGGTCACCGCCATTGGCGCCTGCTGCTCATTAGCGAGCATTCGGGTATGATAGGCCTGGAAGAAGGCTAGGTGAGGAGGGCAAAAATAGACGAAGGAGGGGAAGAGGATGTTAAGTGCGAAGACGTAGACGCGACTGATGAGAAGGCGCACACCATCTGCATCATTACAAGTCCCATGCAGGTTCGCGCTAGGCGTTTCGTGCGTCTCGTCACGTGGATGCGAAATTGCAGCAATAATTTGTTGAGAAAAAATCGCTGCCCAATTTCGCACAGTTCAAGCTTTTAGAGATTGGTGGATTTTTGTCTGCGCATTGGCTCCACGGATTTTGCAGGGGCAGCGTTTGGCTCCGATCAGTTCACCTTTGCTGCTTTTCCGTGACAATAAAGTGCCTTTATGCCTTCAAGTGCCTTCTCGAATAATGAAATGGTCATGTGAAAGATTTATGCGCTTGTGCGATTATTTCTGGTAGCTGTCGGGTGAGCAGACTGAGAAAAGCTCGATTGCTCCAGCAAATGATTTTGGCCTCAGGGTTGCGTCTTTACAGAACTGCGTGCCATTGCTTTCTGGTGGAGGGCTTCATCTGAATTGCGAAATTGACAAAAAGAACAAATTCTATGCGGATGCCAGCAAGGACACTTTTTGGCTGAATGTGCTTAGAAACTTGCACGAGCACACTCGGAAGTTGGTGAGCAGCACTGCCTCACTTCAGGAACCTGTTTACAAGTACAGTCCTCTAGGGTGTTGCACAGCAGCGAGCATAGGTGCCAGCGGCGTTGATGCTAGATTTTGCACTAAATCCCTGCATCATGTAACATGGTTGGAGCAACCTCTTCCGGATACTAGGTCTGTCAAGCGAACTTGAGTGCTGACAGAACCTATGAGTCAACCCACGGGAGTGGCAAATGGAATCACATCCTACAAGTAGATAGTAAAAAACATTTCTAAATCTTTAAGTCATTCAATCGGATAATAGCACTTGCAAGGTTGTCCTTGTCAAGCATCAATGAATGTGCACTTTCAGCAGAAGTGAGCTTTGCAGGGTGACTTGCGAATAGTTAAGGGACAACCTGCAAGTGCACTCGGATGGCACAGGAGAGGTTGATTGAACGCAAGTATGAGAACTAACAGTTGCTTGCAAGACACCATATTGTGGGCCCCAGTGGCACTAAATTAAGCAAAGTCGTGTGTAACTACACCAGCATCACTGACTCAGTCACAGTGAGCCTCATCATCATCACCGCGAGGGTCACGGAGTTCAGCAGCTGCCTTCTCAGTGTTCTGCATAAGGATTCGAGTCGCACCCTAGCAAAGTTGCGTAGCAGAGCTATGCTCCACACTACACCTTGCACAATGCTGTCTCTGCTCTGTGGCTAGTTAGTCAGACCTGTCGTGGCAAGCGAAATGCATTCACGGAGTCTCGCACACCGTCAGAAAGAGATTGTGTTGATTGTTAGGCGAAAGGTGAGGCTGTGGTTCAGTGAGCTAATTTGTGCTTTTATATTTGCCTTCTCCAGGTAGGTGTGTGGGACTCATCGCAAGGAAGGAACGGACAACTGAGCCTTGCGGCGAACATCAACAACAGCACGTGGGAGTGACACTGCGGATGTCGGTGAGGTTGACTCTCCGCAGTTGGTGCAGGAAGAACTGCGTACGCTAGTAGGCTGCGCTGATTCGCCGCGAGGGATCGACTCCACAACTCATGCATTTGACCCATGCCAACTATTGATGCTTTCCTGCTGCAGAGCATCCCCATCCCCTACCATGATGTCTTTCGCATTGTAAATGCATGTTTGTACTTGTCTCCCCTCTCCATCATTGATCTCAGCATTCTTGATCTTACCTCGCAGATTGTATTCCATGCTGAATGTGTCGCACGCCCACTACCCAAAGAGTCGAATGGGCTCACAATGCATATCGACGGGTTGATTCCACACAATGGTGGAATGATTGGGTTCCATGGATGTTGTGTGGCTGCTCGAGGCGTGAATAGACTTCCCTCCTTCTCTCCCGACTGACAGCAAGTGGCAGACTCCGCAAAGCTTCCGCTGTCTTTCTTACTTCCCGTCTCGCAATTTAGTGCAAAATCTCGCAACACATAAGGGGGCATTTCAAGACTTGGGACGACAAATGACTGTTTAATCGCATAGACAGACTGAAATGTAGGCTGGTGGAGCATAAGCTCGATCTGGCACTAGCACGAGGCATTCCTAATCGCGCCTTGCTTCTGAGCATGTAGTGTGGTCTGTTGGGCATGACAATGACATTATCACCGAGGTTGACTGTTGACTGGTAGATTGAGGTCCATTCTCCTTTCTAACTTTTCGTGACTGGGAAGTGGTGCTGAAGTGCTGAGCCCTCTTGTTTGTCTTTGTTTGTTCTTCTTACAATTAACCTGCAACATCGAGGATGGCAGGCTGTTCATGCACTTGCAATGACTGTTGCAATGATGCGACCAGCGTGGCTAAGGCAAAGGGATATCATGACAAAACATCATGCACTCCAAAATCTCGTTCTCTAGCTTAAATATATGCCACTAATTTGCTGTCATCCCATTACTACGTGTAGCATCACAAAGCAAACAAGAGCACTGCGTTTATAAAATGCCAAAACTGACTGCATATTTTAATGGGCATGACGATGAGGCGGGGGCAATGGTGGCAGCAAAATTGGAGCAAGAACTGGACGAGGGGTGTTAAAAACCAGCCCGTCGAGCTCTTGCTGCAGAAAAACGTCACCACACTTGCTCTTCGTCCATTCTATAGTCAATCGCAATCATCAAAATGTGGTAAAGTTGAGGAAGAATACGTGGCCCCCACCCATAAGTGTTGAACGGATTAGTGGGAACGGCGTTGGAATGAACGAAGAGATGATCGTGAATGGCTCGGTATGCGAGGTGCGCCGTAACTAGTGTTGCGGCCACCAACATGAGCATACACACTGCACTCACGATAAGAAAGCCGACTCGAATGCAACAGACATACTCTGAAACCTGGGTGTCCACTGAGTCCGTGGTCTCATTTCATCGTTCAAGTAAGTTGCATGTGTGAGAACGGACACCATATCAGAACTATTCAACCTCTTGCATAATGCGTGACCGACCGAGGTTTGATTCAAGGGGATGCAGAAGTGACTTTGTTGAGTTCTTGATTTCACTGATGCTGCTTCAAACCTCTTGTGGTTAACCAGCCATATCCACAATCGTTTGATTTTAGCCCATCGAGGTAGAGCTACAGCACCTTTGCAGTCAACTTAGTGAAGGAATCGGACAGGTCATATGTAAAAGAAGCCAAAGTGCTTCAACGTATCATGGGATGATGAAATGGAAAAGGCAGTGGCATCACACTTAACCGCTAAAACTCCTCCATTTCCACCCCCTTTTACTGACATCCAGTCTTGATCGTCACGTTCAGAGCAGTACCCGGTGGACTGAACAACACGCATTTGCAGCGATGCCATCTATTACCTGTGGCTTATCAAACTGCGTGGGACTCGGATTACTGAAGTCATGGTGGTCGAAAATGAAACTCGTGCATAGTGCCCTGTCCGGGTCCAACTGAGAGTAGTTGCTGACATTACCAGGCGCTGCAGTGCAGACGGTTCGAAGAACAGCCAGTCTGCATTCCAGTGGTGCAGGTTCGTTAGACAGAAATGCGAAATCCGCATGCACATCTTGCACAAGGTCAAGTTAAGCTTTTATTAATCCGACAATCTTCCTAACCCTTCAAGCATTGCGTCCTCAATCAGATATGCTAGCAAACGTTTTGCTGTACTCTAGACTTCTGCAAAAACGGAATGAATGGGAACGGCATTTTAAGGCACACGTGTCATGCGAAAGAAGAGCATAGTTAATTTTATTTCAAGGCGTGAATTTGTGGCCAAATTAAGAGAATTATTTCCAGTGTCAACTTAGGATTGCACAATTTCTCGAGCAAACACAATAGAATTAGATGGTCGTGGTGAATTTCAGCGACTTTATATCGCATGCACTTCTGCTAATGCGTTGATGGTTTCTTTTACATGAAGCACAAATGATCGATGACTACGTGACCACGAGGTGGATTTGCACACAAGGCGGCAAGTTGATATTAGCTTTAAATGCTGAAAATGTGGGCAACAAAAGCTTGCTGACGTTGAGGACAGAATGCAATTGCAAACAACAGTGGCGCCGTCGAACATGGATTTGTTGCTTATCCCCAGCGTTATGACTTGCAAGAACTGCGGGCACCAGTGCCACAATCCATCTTGCAACGTTTCGTACTAGTGCGGATCATGCATCAGCAACTCACAAAATCAAATTTTAGACGCTTGAACATACTTAGCTTCTGATAAACCCACTACAACACTGTGGTGACACTCTCAGCCTCCATCGCCTGAGTCATCCCTACTTTTGTGAGGATTACTGAAATCAATGCAGTGGTATAAAGGCGCAAAGAACAGTAATCGAATCCATCATAAGGATGTGATGTAATTGGATCCGGCTACAAGAAATTTGATTTGGATGAAAGAAGTTAAACAAATACTTGGAGATGTGTGAGGAGAAATGATGAATAGTGAGTGAGTAGATGATGATTGAAGTGGACAATAGTAGGTCAGAAATCCGGGCGTTCTGCGTCCGACAGGTGGGTGAACAAAATGTGAGTGGTTAGTGTGCAACCACCAACTTCATCTACTTTGTCCTCTTCAGCCTCGTCTTCCTTCAGATCCTTTGGGTTCGCTTGGTAAGTAATTAGCTGGGAGGCGGCAATGACAATGACCTCATTTGCAAATATCGTAGAGACGTCCTCCTGGCCAAGGGACACTGTCAATGTGATGGTGGCAAGTGGTGGTGAGTAAGGAGCTGTTTTGATAAAATTTACAATGCGACTCGCTTTAGCTCAAGTTCTTGGCTGTGGAGATTACGCTTTATTTTAACGCCTAATTCAAGTCTGCGATAGGCTGTAAATGGAAGTGGTGCTGCTCGAGGAGGGGTCATTGTGACAGAGCTGAGTTGTCATCTTCGTGTGGGGCTGTCAACGTGACGAGGACTGACTCTCACTCACAGCCATCAAAACTCCAATCAAATGCATGCCATGAGTGATCGTCAACGCAGATGGCGATCGGCGTTTGAACTGTGTTCAGCCCCTTTAATGCACGGTCTGTCGCTCGGGCTGCCAATCCAGTGTTGCTGCGCCGCTTCACCAGACCATTTGCAAGCAAGGTCGTGAGAGAAGGAAGATGAAATCGAATAACGGCATGGCTTCTGCAGCTGCGATCCCATTGTTCCTCGCGCCTCCTTCGGTCGTGGCCGGAGGTGATGGTGAGGAGCATTCGTATGTTACTCTCTTAATAGCTTACAGCTCTCTTAAAATCTGGCGGAGTTGGCCGTCAGTTGGCAGGTTATCGCAACTGCTGGGTCGCTTGAACACCCGCAGCACTACCTGGGGCAGTTTTGTGGCCAAAGCTTGAGCAGCACATCTATGGCATTTGTAATTAGTGCGGAGCGTGGTATTTTTGTTCTTAAATGGGCACTAAAGTGTTATTAGTCAAATCAAAAGCTCCTCCTTTCGTCCTTAAATGCGAGCAAGAGTCTAAAAAGGGCCAGATAATTAAAACACACTAGTGTAGTTTCCCTACGCTGTGTGAACTTTAGATTACAGAGAATCGGGTATTGCGAGCTCAAGAGGCGATTATGTGAAAGAATAAATGAGGACCAGTGGAAAGGAAGCAAAAATACTACAGCACTTTTCTTGTCAATGGGTGTAGGATAACTGAGGGAGGTGTGATGGGTGCTGCCGCGAGGAGGCAGCGGCGCATTCTCCACTCTGGTTTGAGCCCATTTGTCCCACACTGTTTAGTACACCATTTTGAGCTGTGTTCGGACAGTGCCAGATCAGTGGCAGTATTTAGAATTGTTTTTCTTAGGATTTGCGCTAAAGTGCACCTTTGCCTTCCTGAGTTATACCGATGCCACAGCTTTTTAGAGCCTCCACAGAGGAACTCGACGTTTCTGAGAAAAGAAACATTGGTACGAGGAATTCCTCCAGAAATGAGAGAGAGGGAAACTGCGGTTAGAATGCTGCACTCTTTGATTGAGAGCGCTTTGCGTGGTGTACAACTTATAACGCGTGGTGGGCACTCGTTGTCCCATCCATCCAACAAAGCTCGTGCTAATTGAGGGTAATAGTGGTCGAAATCCTCTTGTTTCCTCTTTCAAAAAATCTTGGATACATTTGTACAGAATCGCTGAAGCGGGACGATGAAATAGGTGTGAGCACTCTTTTGTTGAGATGATTTGACAGGCTGCTGTTAGAAATGTGCGAAATAGATTTGATCTGGGGGGCGACAAATACCATCGTCAAGTTTTTTGCGAGCTGCTAATTGAAAAGTGTATGACAATGTTTGTTAGCGCCCTCGCACGCTTCTTTTCCACTATTTTGCCAGCTGCGCATTTAAAGCAACGTCAAATTACTTGTTCCAAATGGTTTTTATGGTTAAAGGTAATACCTTCAATGCTTGGTAAGAAATAAGTCTTTGGAACTGCTCTTTTTCTTAGTCATAATTAATGCCTGGATGATTAGGTTCTATGGCGTTGTTAAGTTCATAGTCAGATTGACATGCAGTAGCTTAGTTTTAGATGTCAATTTATTGGCTTTATGCTTGCTTTGTGAATCATTGTAATCAAATACTTAGCGGTGTACAGTTGTAGTGATGGCTAAGACCTCGCGACTGTAGCGAAGCTGCATCTCATGCCTTTAAGTCAGATTTGCTTTCACTTAGAGTGCCACCGGATCATTTTTTTGCAATCTCTGTAGCAGTTGTGGTTACAAAGTGTCCCAGTCTAGATGCGGCTGTTACTTGAGAAGTCCCTACTGTTGATTCCGTGTGTGCCGCAGCATCATTTAAGTCACGAGTTTTGATAAGCACTTTTGATGACAAATTAAAAATGCGCAAACCAAGGCGAAATTTGCCTAACATTGGAAAGGGTATGAACTGTAAAATGCAGCTTGGGTCACCAAAAGGACTTCTACCTCTAGAGGAACCCATTTGTTATTGCTTAATTGCATTTGTCAGAATCGCTGCATGCACCTTATCCCCGGTTTTGTGATCGCTGTGCTCGTAACCGTCAATGGTGCTGGTGTTGGTTTTGGATAAAACCGTCACATTCCATTAGATACAGTGATTGTGTAAGGCGGCAGCGGTTAGCTTCACAATGTAACGTTCGACCAAATGGTGAATAATTCATGCCCAATTTGGTCTTGCTAACCGTTTTATCCATCGTTTATTGACTGGTAGTGAGAAGAGCATAAGCATCAACTCAATGAAAAGTTGGCACAGTTGAATGCCATGCAATGTCTGCACACATCACCACTTCATCCCCTTCCGTAACGATAACAAAGGAAGTCCAGACATACAATCGCGCCTATTCGCAGTCACGGTGGCATCCTCAACTTACAACTGCTCATGCAACCTTCGGTTTCGATGCTTCGCTGGTTGGCGCAAAAGTAGCCAGTGGAGGAAGAGTGGGATTGAAATAAAAGGAAGCCTGATTATTCCCTGTGAATGACAAATTATAACAAAGAGAAAATGCCTCTTATTATTAATTGAAAGAGAGCCGCAATCCACTGCGCTATTTAGACGATGTACCTGGAAACGCTCCCGTACTAGTTGCATCCACTGTCTAGTCGAATGCTCCACAGATCGGAGCGTTTGTCCATTTAGCATAGTGCCATTCTCAGCCACTTTGGCTAAAAAGAGATGCATGGTAGCACGATCATTATCGGCGCCAAGCATATGTATGATCAGGAGGATGATATTCTAACGCTGAATCACAGAAACGTGCGGAAACGGCTAGCGATTTGGTTTAGGCCAAGGCAAATGGCTGATCAATGAATTTGAAGTTCGAGCAAGGACTGAACTCTCACTTCGACGTTGTGGGCCAATCCTTCCTTCAGCATTGCAAAGTCAATGAGAAATTACAGGAATGACTGATGAATCCATGCGTATTATTTTTGTACTGTAACGATGAGGAAAAATTTAAGCCTTAAAATGAATGGACTAATTAATATGGTGTTGAATAATACCTTAAAAATTGGCATGTGCTAGCGTCCAATTTTAAGGTACATCCAAGAGGCCGTAAAGGTGATCAGTAAGGAAAGCTAAGTAGAAAAGCGAAACTGTCGTGAGTACAAGGCACTCATCACATCGGTCATCACATCATCGCTTAGCGGCTTTATAAAGTCAAATTTTAGCGTAGTTCGTAATGAGACAAAATAACTGCGGCTAATAAAGTGAGTGATGCTAGAGGGTTATTTACTAAGCGTTTTCCTTCCTGAAAACGAAGCAAGTAGATGTGTTGTTTGGACAGGATTAGATGATAACCTGAACTCTACAATCCAAGCAAAACTTCTGCAAAACTTCTGCTTAACTCTGCACTAGCTTTGACGCCTAAGCTGGAAGTGCAAGACCGAGTTAGCCACATGCAATACAACGACACGACGTCTCCTAAAGCATCATATGAGGGTGTTGGATTCACGAATACATCGTCGAAGGCCAGCAGGCACGAGCGTGAAGCTATTAGTGCAATGAGCACTAGCATCACGTGGAAGAGATGGAGGCGAAGCGACTAGTATATAAAGGCAGAGCTGAGCACAGAAGGCAGTTTCAAAGAAAGCAGAAAGAGGCAGACTAATGGAGTGGGGAAGTTGGCCATGCTCGTATCCATGGGAGTGGGCACCGTGGAGTGAGGTTGCGAAGGGTTCGCACAGCGGGCAGAAGTGGGCACTGTGGTCCGTGCAGAAGCCACAGTGTTGGTCGCCATGTGAGTGGTGGCCTAAGCAAAAGCCGCAATGTTGGTCGCCGTGTGCTCAGCCGTGGAGATGGTCGCAGCAGTGGTGGTAAACAGCAAACACGCTCGACGCCGTGCTTACGACAGTGCTTTGAACTCTTAGCGAAGGTTACCTTGCTTCCGGAAACCACTTGCAACTACTAAATAAATAATTAAACACTTGTACTTGTACTACGCTTCCTTCTTAAACTAACCGAATTACAACTATTGTAGTATTTATGCTCTTCCTAACAATTACCAATCGCTGGAAAATGCCTTTTGCGATCAGAAGGAACGCATTTCACTGTGTTCCTCATTATGCACAAACAAGGATCGGGTTGGCCTTGGTTTTACCTAAAGGAGAGCGTGTTTTGCTTCATTATAAGCTGTGCACAAACACTTGTCGAAACCTTTGTAACAACAATCGCCCGTTTGAATGGTCGCGAAGCTCCATGCTCGACGGTCGTTGTCGCAATTTTTGCGTGACCTCAAGTACATAAACGTGTGGCCTGTAATGGACTGACAAGGCATATATCCAACATCACTATCATGCTCCACGATGCGCCTTGTTTCCATCCTGTGTCCTTGCGAATCCTGCGATCATGATTACTTCTGCCTTCTACTGCAAGCTAGGAATTTACTATTCAGCGGCATAGTTCAGCACGGGATAAGCGGATGCAATCTGCAACCAAATGGGCATCTAAGGCACCCCTTCTCAGCCTCAGGATGTTTGCAGGGATCCTCAACGGATGTGTGCGACTTGTTCGATCCTAAACCTAATAGATAAGTCAATGTTATTGTGAATGGATGGCTTTTGGTCCGAAACAACGCAAAGACAATCAAGTGTTCTTCGATCCTTTCTCTAGTCACAAAGTACTCGATTGCCAGCCACATCATCACCTCCAAAGGCACCTTTGGACCAAATTTACATAGCGGAATGTGCAACAGAGCCATATGAAAGAATTTTGCTTTGCGCGTCCATCTTCACAAAAATAATATTCTTTGTCTTAATTCATTTTCTTTAAAAACGCGTAAGCTTTTCGCCCTCACTTTCCCTTCGTTCCAATGGACATTAATCTATCACATCATCCACCTAACTCATTGAATGTCGGTTTTTTTTGTGATTTCCTCTCCATCCCCTCACTAGCCCTTCTCTGCATTAGGGCATTCTCAAATTGCACATCGACTAACAGCCTTTAGAGCAGACCTATGCAAACTTAAAATTTCTTCTCCATTTCTCTCCTTCTGTCGTGGTGGTTTTTCCTGCACCACTTCACTTCACCTTACTTCCATCTGCTCCTCCAACTTCGCTTCACCGAACGAGGACAGAAGTGAGCGTAATTATTACCATGATAGGATAATGGCCAGTGTGACATCTTTACTTTTCTCGATGCATTGCCAAAGCGCGGCATTGTCGTAGTGATTGCTGGCAATCTTTTCCACTAATTAAATCATAAAGGTGGTGCTCTCCGAGTCATTACCACAATCGAATTACCTTACGATTGAGTTATTAACAAGAACTTGTAGGCGTTTCTCCGTTATAAGTCAACGTCGACTCAAGAGGGCACTACAACTTGGCCTCAAAATTTTGGAGGGTGACCCAATGCAGCAGCGGCAGCAGAAGCATTGTTTGGTCATTACTTAAACGCATTTGGTGCCATCCACCACCGCAGCAATTTGAGGCAGACCCAAAGAAACTCTTCTTAACATTCATAGGCTTAAGTATCTTGATCCGCCTTTGGGTGGAATGGAAACTACCGAAGGCAGGCGGGAGTTTACGACAAACAATGGCTGCTGAGACTAGGAACTGCCTAGTAAGTGCTACCAAGGCCGCGTCAGCATTGAAGACAGTCACACTACACAGATCTCAATCTCAAATCAGTCTTGGCTTCGGCAGCGAATAAAATTGGGTGCAGTTTTACTTTTCTGCTTTTGCTGTTACCTAGCCTACCTGTTCGCTGTAACACATGCCGCCTAAAACATATTCCAACGTGGAACTCGATACAGGCTACCTTCGTTTCCTCAGCCACTAATGCTTGTGGCACTACTTCCACCTAATCTGCCTGAGATGATTAGTATATCAAAGGTGTTGGTAGGTGGTAGACTTTGCCTGCACCATTCAACTGTCGCAGGGTGTGACAGAGCAGATTGGCTCCTATCCATGGAAGTATCCCGTGGTTACCAATGCTTAGGCTTTGTAATCGTGTAAGGCTTTGTGCTGCAGGTCACTGATAACTTTTAGGAGTTCAAACAATAGCCGATCCAGTTTAAATAGCTATCCTTAGATGCATTGGCTAGCTGAGAGAACGCGGCAATTTATGGAAGAGGTCTTCTTGCAGGGAATATCTTTCATGTTGGATCATGCATTCGGAACACCATCATCAACATAGCGTTCTGTTGTAGCCCAATAGTCACCTCATGGCAGGCCAAGATGCCAGGGAACTAAGAAAGACGAAATTGCCAATGCGATTTACACGTCATCTAATTGCTCGGCATAGGTAAGGGGCGAATCCCAAGCTAACGACACGAAGTGTTTTGTTCATACTTAAGTCAGTCGAGTAAATTTGGAGTTCATCTTGCCACCTTGGATTACCTTTTGGAGTGAAAAAGAAGCCTTGATTATGGCATAATGGATGGGTGGAGGAGGTGAGGGGAAGGACAAGGAGGGTATCTAGTGCATTGCTGCAGCCTACGAAAAAGCGATTCCACCAGTAAGCTTAGCATAACTTGTGGTAGTCTTCAACTCATACTACCTGCCGCAAGGGAAGGAAAAGGGTCAAATGCCAATTTAATGACGTTTCGCCAATCGGAGTCTGGGAATTATACCAAGACCAAATGCTTTGTTAAAGCTGACCTGACGTTTTCGACCTCTGATGCCGGAAGATAAGTTTGTCAAGAACTTTTCAAAGGTGCATTTGACTTGACCTGAACATTTTAGGAGCCGCCAGAGATAAATTTGCGATTGCTGTGGGGAATGAGATTGCTTGTACGAGCACCGCTCTGCGGCTATAAAGTCATGGACGATGGACAGGTGAACGCCTGGAGTTCGGCCAGTCCAATGCGTGTTTGAGGCACTGAATGTTATTTTTGTGTCTTAATAGCAATTTACCAGATTACAGTTAATTTAAACGCTATTTTCAAGAAACTTTTTGCTATGGCATAGGTCTGCAGTGGAAACCGACGAGCTTGAAAGTGGAAAGATGTGTGAGTATACTGATCGAAGGCACTGTTTGCTGTCCGAAAACAGTCGACATGCATTTGCGCTGAAGCTCTATAACTTCCTCTGTGATTCTACAGTGCCTTCAGCACTTACACACTCTTTGTGCCCTATAGCTCTTCATAGAGTTACAAGAGTTTGGGCAAGATATGTGGCTAGGCAGAGGTGAGTTCAGCCCCAAGCGTCGTTCCCGTCATTAAATATTCATTTGTCCATTCATCAAATTCACCGATTTTGGTGGCTTCTGATTCCATGATTTTACGTGAATTTCGGTTTTCTCATCCTCTAAACTTTGCTAAAACCATGCTCCTGCTTTGATTCTGCCCATTAGTTCTTTAGCACGCTAAGTCCGCTGATCAAGAGGCGAGAATCTACCCATTATTTTACAACTTGAAAACCGAACATTAGTTTTCAGCCAGATGACATTAAATTGCCATTTTCACTTGTTTTATTTAAACTGCGCAACGGTTGGAGTTGGCAAAGCCATGCTAAGCCACAGTGAAAACATCAAGAGCTTTGTTGAAATAGGCAGGCCATGTACCTTTACCACGAAAGGAAGAAGCATTTTACTGTCAAGCGAAGTTGCTGACTAGGCGTCACCCACGACAGCCCCTGAACTTATGAAAGGCCCGTTCCAGTGCTGGAATTATTTACGGATTTTGTACGGCATATTTGGCATGCGAGTAAGTGACTACCGGTCTTTGAATTGTAGAATAGCGGAGTGTGTTGTTTCTTCAAGCGCTGTGTTCATGCATCTGACTTCTCATTCGGCCATCGACTCAAACCTGATTGATTGTGAGTTGACGGGCATGTAATACAAGAACTTGACAAGCCCATTCGCTAAAACGGTCGCTATTGGCTTTAGCGAAAGAATTGCACAAAAGCATGCATAGGGTTTAATTACTGAGAAGACTAGAATAGCAGAATCGGTTTGTTCTGTTCCAAAAAGGCAATTTGATCATTGCGACAAAGGTGGACTGCTTTGAGCTTTGCTCTACCAACTTCCATGGCCTTTTCCTTATCTTGTACTCAGTAGAGTGAGAGCAGTTGGCGAGCACTCCTCATCGTTGGTGTGATGAGGGAGATGAAGTGGTAGGGTCATGCTGGTTCATCTCCGCGAAGGGAGGCGATTACGACTCCCTAGTAAGAAGCGTATCCACCAAATGCATCTCACCTAGCATAGAGGACTACTTAGCGAAGCCTATATATAGCAAGTGCGAGGACTTGACGAAAAGCATGGAGATGCGCTCCAATCAGCAGCTGAGGTGATGGGTATCCCTTATTTCTGCGCTCCATAAATGGACCTACTAAGAAAGAAAATGAAGTCTATGTGCGTTTGCTCTGCTAATTTCAGGAAAACGGAGGCCAAGTGGTGAGAGTTGAAAATAAAAGTGACGAAAGGCAGTAACACGATCGAGAGTGTTAAAATGATGATCTGCTGTGTTCCAATGTGTGTGTGCCTACTTGCACCAGCTTCGACCACATCCATAATGCCGACAAAGTGACAATGGAATCTTCGGCACAGCACCTTGGTGGCGATCTCGATGGAGCCTATCATTGACAAGCCTTCATTTGTCATTGTGCGTGCATGCAAAATGAAACTGATGTCTAAAGTGACATGGACAAATGCCGTTGATCCGCCTCCATAGCCCTGAGATTAGTTGGGCAGCGAGCGTAGAGGCAGGCGGGTAATGGCATTTAGCCAAGTTATTTGGATATCCTTTGCATTTTCGTATGACAGGCGGTAGCGAATGAAGGCAACTGATTATCGAGCAATGGCGCACAGTGGCAGTTCTTTGCCAAAGGGCTTCATTCCTTCGATGGTACCACAAACACTGGGCATGTTCGTGATGTAGCCCTCTTCCTTTTTTGCAAGCATACCCGTCCAAAATGCTCGTTCATTTCGCCACATTTACCGCGTTCTTCGCTGGATGTCGTTCTGCTGACTCACACTGCTCAAGTCGTCATCGAAATGCAAGCTGGGATGGAACCGTTGCCACTCAGCGAGAGGCTCGTAGACCAACACGCCTAAGCAGAGATGCCGTCCAATAGCAAGGGTCACAGGGATTCGTTTGACATCATGCACTGCTGCTCGTCTTCAGTTAGATGCACTCTATTCGCAGCCTTTTGATAGTTTGGCTCGCCGACTGATGCACCATGGTTTCGGCCAACTCGAAGTTTGATACCAACAAAATAGAACTCAAAGAATGACGACTTCTTACCTGCATTGCAAAAGATTGCAGCTGCTGCAGTGATTCTGTGGCTGCGTGTGAAGTAATTTGGCATTAACCGAACTCTTGGTGCATGACTACGTGTTTTGGGTGATCTCAGTTGAGAAGGATAAAAGGAACAATCAACACCTCAGCACCAAAAGATGTAACTGCTTGCCACTTCAAAGAAGTCATTAAAGGCTGATTATGTTTAGGACCCGTCTTTTATCATGGCGCATTGCAAAAGCAACGAGACTTCGAGGACAGAACTGTGAGGAAGACAACTAGACTGCTCTTAGTTTATACTTGCGTGGTGTACGCCTGACTTTGTGTACGTCACGCCGCAACTACGTGAAGTTTATTCAATATCTAAAGTAAAAATTTAGCAAAATTCATCATTTCTTTTGCGGATAGAGTTTAGAATAGCATGAGGAACCATTGAACTGCGCTAGATAGGGTAACGGAAAGTTGTGTTGCTGCATTTAAGCTAGACACGAAGGAATAATGAGTAGATTAACGACCGTTCCTGCGACCTGATTAAACCAAAGTTGCACTGCGGCACCGGACTTGGTATGGTAGAGTCAGCGTTAGAGGTAACACCACCACTCGCCTTGATTTTTCGTATCAAAGAATTAATAAAGTGTAGAAATGTAGAATGTGGGTAAAGCTTGATGTGGCCTGGTGGCAGTGGCATTGTCGCTATCGTGGTTCCCATCCTGAAATGGTGAGAAGAGTTTTTCGAGTTCGTGGTTAAGGAGCCCAAGGATGCCACCCAATAGAATATTTCTAATTAGGTGGATGCTGAGCCTGACTTGACTCTGTTGTAAAAATCGGGCAGAGTAATGTCAGCGTTACCAGTCGATGCCGTGGTCAACATTATTGCGCAACTCTATGGTGATCAGCGTGTCTGTCTCCTTACGGCAAGGCAAATGACAGTGACATTGACGGTGGCACTAGACTTTAGCAAAAATATGGATGGGAATGCGCACTCTCATTAACACCATCCGCTCAGTGATAGCCGATCGCCTCCAACGCTCCTACTTTTGTAACGACGGTGTTTGATTGTGCGACCAGCTAAGCCAGTGATGAAAATGACACCGCTGCCATCCGCATACTCTCCACCTACATTTGGTCGTTTTCAGCCCTCTACATCAGCTTGAGTCCAATTTCCCCATTCGCCAAAGGACTTGCTTGTAAGTGTTGGCTGTTTAACAAAATCGTGAGCAATGATGCGCACGGGGGTGAGGTTATCGTTACTGTCGTTGTAGCAAACTATGTTGCATTGACTAGTGCTGTTGTTGATTTGATAGCATGATCTGCTCCTTGACAGTAGGTGGCGGATGTGCAGTTCGGGTCAGCAGAGCAGGCGGTAAGTCGCTGGTACAACCATCTTCGTCCTCTTCGCACATTGGATTAGCCGCTGCTTTAAGGTACCACAATTTCCGCAAGCTAGTTCCTCAAATTATCGGTAAAAGTGCAGCAAGGGGGTAGGTAAGCTGTCATAAGTCATATTAGCTACATTAACAGCATTCTAATGCCAGGCTTTCCATCTCAAGGCAAGTAAGGCACCGCGTTCTCAAAAAAAATAGCTTTACGTTCTTATACGCATTTCAATTGCCGTTCATTGCTAAAGTCGAGGTTTGCTTCTTCGCAAGATTTTATAAATGGCAAATGGCGAATTAATGTGCACCATTACTACGACCCAAGTCGGATAATTTTAATTAAAGCGTAATTGTGTGGCTCTACATCCGCATCCTAATAAGCTCTAATCTAGTACGTGGGTGAGACCCTTATGACTTCGAAATCGTCATATTGCAACAAAAGACGCCGCATCCTACCCCATTGTCGCTTCGGCACCATGGTTTCTGTCTACATGGTATCCACAATTTACTTGATGCTTTGTCGCACATTCTGTGTTTGGAATTCGACCAAAAACATCCATTGTTGGAGAGGAATGCTCATCATTCTGCGCAGTAGTGACATTCTAAATAAGTGTAGGAAAGCCGAAATGTGGGTAATAAAATGAGGGAAGTAAGATTGAGGAGGCAATGGTGTCAAATTCCAGGGTGGGCTGAGTCCATCCGACCAGCCACACCCCTTAGCCTTCGCTCAGTTGATTCGCCTACGTAAATCTACAATCCCACCTTACTTTTACTGCCCTCAGCAGCGTAGCAGTGCGTACACAAAAAATATTAGCAACTTATTCAAAGGAGCTAATTTTGGCATCAGAGAGAATGTGTGCGCACAAAAGCGCGCGAACATTGGTCTAGCTTCCGGGCTGCTTCGATGCATCGTGCACATTCTTCCCCATAACTATATTCCCACACCTACAGCGCATTTTCAGGTCTGTGTACAAACTCTACCACCTTGACGAAAGGCGGAAAACATTAGCACAGGCTGTGCATCAGATAAAAGTAAATTGGTTTACTCAATGACATTTTCTGTTTTAGCGATGCCTACTGATTTGTGCTTTACTAGAAGGGAATCGCATGAATTTTCGTCCCTGTGAAATCAAAAAGCTGAGCAGGATCTGCATTTGTTGCCTTTGCCATATCCGAATGATAGTGCATAAAAATGTTCACGCCATTACTACACTGCACTATGATTTGCACGATTTGCTTCCAACTTAAAAACTCTGCCATCGAGCATCTACTTTGGATCCTCACAATAACGCGGATGATAATATTTATAGGATGGTAGGTCGAGAGTAGCGGCTAATCAGTGGCTTCACTCCTTTCACCTAGGTCAATTCCGTACCCTAAATACTTTGCGTTTGTTAGTATTTTACCCGCCATAACTACTCGAACAAAGCTGGCATTGCTGAGTAATGAGAATGGAAATCGTAAGATTGCATTGGGGAGAATAATCGTGCATTAAATGAGAATCGTCAAGGCCTTTTGCACAAAAAGGAAATAAAAAGCCTAATGTATTACTCACCATTTGCTTAGACGTGTGCGATGTGATGGCAAAGGCCGCACTCAAACTCAACAAGGATAAGAGCCACAATACCAGCTCCAATGACCTTGAAATTAAGGCGCTAATCAGTTAATCTAAAGACTTGGCCATCTAAAAAAGCATTAACAATGGTTGAGTTACAACTAACAACTAACTTAACTTAACAACTAACTTTTGTTCCCACATGGTGCTTGATACACTGGTCCGACTATTATATATGCATGACTACGCACTGCAAAATCAGTCTTAAATTATTTAGGTTGCTTATGTAGCTCAGGCATTCAAATTGTTTACCTTGCTTTTTTTGCGCATCTGCGTACTTCTCTCTTACCATTCTTCATCTTATTACGGTCAATACAACCACTGTAGCTGCTTGAGTCTTTTTAAAGTGGCATTGTGGTGTAGACACTTCTCCACACCAAATTTTACCTGTTATAGGAGCTGATAATCCCCTACAATCTGGAGTGCAAGTTCTCCTCGCACTTGCATCTCCGGCTACTGCGTATTTTTCACGAGACAAATTATTTTGCTCTCTTAACATCTAGGCATTTAACACGTATAATGTTAAAAAAAGATAGACGCAAAGTTTGCGTGTACATAATATCCAGTGCAATTAGTTGACAAAGCTCTGCCTCACTGTAAAATTCCGATGTTTTTATCGTTTGAGTTTGGCGTTTCGACTCCCTCCTATGGGTTGCTCTACTGCGATATTCCAAAACCCCCCCCTATTATGTCACCAAAATTGGTTGCAATGGCTAAATTCTTCCTCAAACGGTTGCCTTATATCAGCCTATGTCTGTGTTCTGCACTAACTACTTGAAGACTCAAATTATAGTGAGAATGGGGAGTCACTCGAGAGACAATGAAGCATTACAGCGCATCAAAGATTTGCATGAGCCGTTGATTAAATGTTGTGCATTGATAATTTCATGTACAAAGCCAAACGGCCTCTAATTCTAGTAACATCAACGAAGACGAAAGATTAACTTCCGAATCATAAGTAATTTTCGCCATCGTCAGGACGTGATGAAGTCCAGCTGAGTGGTGTTTGCGATTCCTTCTTTCTTCCTTTTAAGTCATTCCTTGTAAATGTGCAGATTCTGCTCCCTCTGCTCTGCAACCGCTGGCGTAGCGCTGGCTTCGCTAAAAAGGGATGCTCGAAAGGGTCGCTTGGATCGCAACAGCTAGAGGGATTTCCCATTAGAAGAGGAGAAAGAACATGAGGTGGCAATTATCCACCGATTACACTAGTGGCGATCTTACTTACAGCTTAAAGATGATACGGAAGAGCGACGACGACACGGTCTCGTTCCTTTGCAGTCGAGCTTAATTAAATGGTAAGGCAAGGGGATGTTTAAAAAACTACAATACGGATTCATACATAAAAACTAAACAAAGAACTGCTCTTTGTGTTTGTGTTAGCGTGCCATAAAAATATAAAATACAAATAATGAGCAACATAACCATACATAAGATAAGGCTAAATTCCGGAAAAATAAGTGGTTAACGTTGTTGCTACGTCAAACTTAATGAATTAAATTCTCAACTAGCTTCGAGTGAAAAGATGGATTTGTACAAAAAACCTGGACTAATATATACACAATATCTTGTGTAAGATAAAGGAGTGATGTCTATTTGCAAGGTTAAGTGCAATGTAATGCCATCTTGAAAGCATGAAAGATGCGCTAAATTTAACCACTGTGCTGCACTTTGTATTTGCTGGAGGTGAAGTAGTTTGTTTACTTGCAGTTTGCCTTGCCACTTTCAAGGTCAATGGCGGCAGTGTTGTCTTCATTCCTGTAAGCGCTTTTAAATTGCCTTCGCAGTGTGTGTGCCAGGATTTTAGCAAAGCGGGACTCTATATCACCAAAACAGACGACGAATCAAAGGCATTGAGGTCCCCTTCGCAATGATGGGTTAGTAATTCCTCATTTATCCATGCTTGTTTGTACTTACTGGAGTTAATCTCAATCGTCACTGGTGGTTACTTCGTTTGTAAATCAGACAATAATTGGTCTTTTGACTTATGCTATGCCATTCATACGCATGGCAATTGCGAACGACTGCTTACAAGACGATAACCTCATTGCTTTTTCTAATGAGAATAAGCAGAAGATGCCTCTATATTTCCATCCATACAGCTGCATAGTGCGCGGAGAATGTTTGCCAAGCCAAAGCATTTACTGGCTGACGTTTCACAGTTAGAAGGTTTTGAGTTATTACTGTAAATTGGATGGCTTTACCCTTCAGCTTCACGAATAGGAACTGATTTGAAATAGACCACGTCTTGTAGTTAAGGTGAGTGTCTATTTGAAATAGTGCACATAGGCCATAAAACCCGTTTATCCCAAATGCGTTAAAACCTACTCTTTTGGGAAAGAAAAAGTGAAAACAAAAATTGTACCGCGTCACATATGTGCCCTCGTTGATCTACAGCTATCTCAAATGAGGCCTGGACTACTAGCTCGTACGGCGCTTAGTGCAAGTGATCTCATTTTAGTTCAAGGCCTCTCAGGATTGGGCATTGAATGTGGATTTTACTACCACACTTGCCTTCGAAATCGGAGCCGTGTAGAATTTTAAGCTTGGATAGGCTGCAACATTATTAGGATTAATTTGGTAAGAGAGAAGTGGGGATGGAACATGAAGTAGCTGGTAGTAGGAATTTTACTATACTGAGTTTGTTTCAACTAGTAAATAGAACCTGTTTTAGGCTTACATTTATATTTTGTGGCCCATTAAGGCATTTTAAGTCTAGAATGCATTGAAGGTGGCACTCGAAAACCTGCTGCCTTTGCAATGGTTTGTATGATTTTCTTGTTTTGCGTATATGGGCTCCCTATGTGAAGAAAATGTAAGCGACAATGTGCATCACACTGAAAATATTATGTTTCAGTTTAAGCGCTCAATGATCGCTATCGCCTCCCAGAAGTCTTTTCCTTTTTCGTGATACTACCACCAGCGTAAGTCTGTTTGGTGTAATGAGTCTCTGTTGTAAAATAGGCTGTACGGAAGCGTGTGAGACGACATATTTCAAGGCGGTTAGAGACCCAGGAACTATTTTTTTTGCGATAGGTAGTGGCAGCGTTTGCATTGATTTCTCTTGAAATTCGGCTGGAGTTGGTGAAAGCAGAGTGTGGAATAATGGTGTGGGAGGCGTGTTTGCACTGCGACTAATGTCTACTTTATTATACATGAGTTTATCGTGTTTTTGATATTGCCGTCGATGACCGGTTAAGATTTTGAGAGCCTATTCGTCAAGTTATAATCCGAGTAAATGTGCAAACTACATCTAAACTACAGGTCTACGAGGCTTTAATAGGGCGTGACTTTTCTTACCTCTATTTTGGGGACTTAGGTGAGTCTTAAATTTAACTCAGGAAGGGGGAAAGCGGATCCTCGTTGAAAAGGTTAATCATTCTGTTTAGGAAGAAAAGCAATTAATTTCGTCATTTGGTGGATTGTAAGCTTATGCTAAAGAAACGGACATTATCATCAAAATGGGTCCGCTTTACAAAAAATAATATGACGAAGAGCACAAATTATTTCGCGGAACCGTTATGGTAATCGTTAAGCAGTATGGGTTGTCTTAAAAAAAATTATTTAATTGCTCGTGATACCATGGGAACTGGTCTGGATCTATGCTTCCAAACGCATCCCGTAGGCACACGTGAAAATCAGCAGACGCAACGCCTGCTAGTTCGGAGTTTAAGTTGAAAGGCCCTTGGGATTTGAAAGAGGTGTAAAATGGGATCTGTTGCGTTGCATTCAAGCATCTCTTCGATTGCGTTAAAACTTGACCTTCAGGTGTTGTCTCGCAAATGCTTCCTAACAGCTTTTGGCGAACCATAATAGTTGGTGCGTGAAACTCTCAAAAAGAGGACTTGTACCGTTGGTCCACTCGGCCGATGCAAATTGCAATCGAGTGCTCAAGGTGTGGCTTTAGTGACAGAGTGAGAAGAGGCAAGGGTGAGAGAAAGAGGAGAGCAAGTGGAGCCTGCAATCATTTCTGCTCCTAGCGACAAGTCGATCAGCCATCCTCAAAGCTAGCTTTGATGGATTTCAAGCAAAAAGTGCTTCAGTCTTGATTTGCTGCCATTGGAATCATTGACTGCTGAGAGAATGTGGCACATTAAAGGGGCTTCAGTAAGGAAGTCACACAGACTCGATTTTCTCGGAGGGAATATGACTTTTCATAGCGTTCTGTGATAGTCCAGTGGCCCCCTCACGGCACGCTAAGTTGCTAGAGAATTAAGACAGAATAAACAGCCAACTGAATTTATTCTCCAGCCACATGCGCAGCATCCGCAAGGTGTGAATCTCAAGCAGACGACATCAAATGTTTCACTCACACTGATGCAACTCGAGTGAAACTGAAGTCCGTCTTGCCAACATTGGGTTGCAGTTTGAGGTGTGACTTTTGGAAAAAGGAAAACAAGGGATCATAAATTGGTGGAGGAGAGGGAAAGGACACAGAGGGTAATTAGCACATGGGTGGCGTTCGGGACATGAATCCCACTGGTGAGGTTAACATTGCTTGTGCTAACCTTCAACTCACATTATCTGCCGCAAGGAAAGAAAAGATCATATGTCGGTGCAGCGATATTTCACATGACCACAGTCTGGTAATTAAGCGAAGGCCAAATGTTCTGTCAAAGTCGTGGATTTGAGACTGTAATGCTGACAAGACATTTTCGACTACCTAACCTAAGGTCCCTCAAAAGTGGACTAATGTAGCAAACAAAAGCAGAAGAGATAACCAAACGGACTTTGTGCCATCGCGGAGGAAGGGACAGCGAAATTTTAGCACCAGCGTTTGATGCTGTGGTCCTTGTGGATGCGCAACTTTGCCCCCTCGCTGAAGCATTAATCCCAGCCGTATCGACGGGCACCAATGGATCAGACAGCAAATTAGAGGAGCCAAAGTACATAGCCGACTTTGGAAAACAGTTGCCATGTCAGCTTAACTCCTCATATAATCAAAATGGCATAAAGATCAAAGTAATGCATATTTTACCTTACTTTAGGGTTGGCTCATGGTGAAGTACGCCACATTCATTCGTCTGTGACGCCGGAATTTATAGAATTCGCCTGAGGTCCAGTTGATGACTGTGTGTGACGTAGTAAACACGGACGCATCTGATGACCTTCAAAAACGCCAAAACTTTCACGAATTCACCACGATGTCACAGCAGAGGTAGATGGACTTTCATGCTTGGTCAGTGCTTAGTCTGTTTGCATGGCTTGCATTTTGGGCTCGTTTCGCCACTTGCGCGATTACCCAATGAGCAATTGTACGCTTTAAAGGCAAGAATCCACTGTGTTTCACAAAGCATAAATTTTTGACTGCGTGGAACTGAGCACTGCATGATTTACATCGGTCCACCTAATTTGGTCATTTTCAATTTTGCAGAGAGGATTCCAGCTGTCGACATCTGTGCTCAGATAACGCATTTGTGATACATTCAGTGTCACTGTGGACGGCAGTCCCGCGCCTTGATTTTTCCCATTCGTCAATGCTGACGCTGTCCTTCAAAATCCTTGTACTGTGCCAATCTTTGGCAGAAATGCCATCCATCAGGTTTCAAATATAGGAGCCGGGATGAGCCATGACTCGCATCCACTCACCACGTAAATGGAAGAAGTTTTTATCTTCCTAACACTTCAAAATTACCTAGCTTTTCATTGTCCAGCTTGCATTTATATTGCATCCGTGTTGTAAATCTTAAGGATGCTGCACAGACTGGTCCATTCATGGCATCCTGTGTTGATTACATTTCCAATGTGCCATCAACTCCTACGCTGTCCGATGCAACCGATTGGAGTTTAAAACACTGCTTTTAACCAATTAGGAGAACAACAAAAGCGTGGTGTGCAGGTTCCTTTCTGCAAACCTTAATCCATTGCTTATTAGGGGGCTTGTGTGGTGAAGAGGCTTCTATGAGTTAATTTTAACTGCTGCTTGGTTACAGCCCATAAGTACAAATTTGCGAGGCTCCAAAATCAGCTCAGCGACATTTGCGCTTATGCGTGCGAAAGGTGCATCGAAATGCTTGACACGTATGGACTAAATTGGTATCCGCCTTTGGATTTCGGACTGAAGGCTCTGAGCCCACACGAACGTGATTCACTTCACCACGTTTGCCCCAAATTAGGCGAAAAGGCACGGCAATGTAAACACATTAAGCATAAACACCACTAAAATACGAACCATTTTAACCCTCTTTTGGTTCCTGAGGTCCAGAGCAGTGTTATCCATGTAAAATGATTCGACGGCTCAACAGTGAGCATCGCCGCTTTAAATTTGCCGTCACGGGCGATGGGTCAACAACAGTAACCTCCAAGTTGAGTACAGCGGAACGCTATCGCCTAATGACGGAGCGCTGCGTGGGCGCTACGGCAATCTCTGTTGGAAGCGCTCCTTAGAAGGCCTTCGAAGTAGGGAGGCTGAAAGCTTGATAATTGCTTTGCTTATCACTGCGTAGTCTGCACCGATATGTTACGTGTGCGTCGTGATTATATGGACGTGAAAGAGTGGTCTGTTCACCTCACTTCGTGTTAGTTAAAAATCCACTTCGTCATCACTCCCTACACTGTTTGGAGCTATCTGATGCGGTCCAACAAATATTTCCACTCACCTATTTTGTTCTATTAATTTCAGCTTCAGTCAGGAGCGCTGGAGAGAACATGTTTTACACATTTTCCTCCTGCAAAAATTTGTCCATTGCTAATGGAGAGCTTGTGTAGAGAAAGGACTTCTCTAGGCCAATTCGAACTGCTGCTTGTGGGTTAGCATCAAAACGCGAATTTTAAGGCTTTGAGGTTTAAACTAACCGTGGCGTCGTCTATGGCCAGATTAGATCAAGCTGCTGCCGGCGTTCAATGTACTAGACGAACGATGGGATCGTGGCAACATTCAAATTAATTTATCTTAGTCCATCAAGCATTGTTGAAATTCTAACCTTATTCATTTAGCACTGCGGTCAGCAACAGCAAATCTAGGTTAGGAAGTTTGCGGCTCGGCTTACAACTAATGGGGCGGATTCGAGAACCTATGGCGACCGCAGTCTATGAGTAATCGCACTCCTCCTTTTTAATGCTTTCAAGTGACGAGTTCATTAACGCCTTTGTTAAGAAAATCATAGTTCTGCCTCTGCTTTAAGCCGAACCTATCCTTTCACGTCAACCGGTCAAAAGGCTTTTCCTTTGCTTGCATCAGATAACTTAGGGTTAAGCTTAGAGAAGACAGGAGACACTCGCTCACACAATGCATGAAAACCATATTAATCCTAGCAAGCCAGTTGTACTTCGCTTGCGCCGCGCACTGCTCACGGCCGCAGGCCAACAAACGCTGACCCTTTGGACCCATAAAAGTAAATCGCGTCAACGATAATTATGGGTGGCTTTAGCATAGAGAAATGAATTTAGGAAAGCTCATTGCAATCCTCCACGCAGACAGGGACACCGCCGCTCTAACTCAATGATGCCGTTGATGTTAAATGCGTTGGCCAGACTCTACAGTAGGGAAAGCATCAGCCAACCACTTCAAAGTACACTTACAGAGTGCTGCTAGGGAACCTTCCCAACGCGGCACTGATGTGGAGTGCAAGTGACAATTTGAAATGATCAGCATACGGTTCCACGTAACTTGGGCCCACATGTTGTCGGTAAGTCGCCTTAATCCCACTTAAATGAACAGTCTGCAACGTAATTGCACTCAAGTGCTGCATTCAATGGGCAGCATAGCTCATCAGTGGTTCAACAAAACTCTACAACTAGCTGTATCAATGGCTTTAGATTGTATGCGAGCTCTAGGAGTCCAGAGCCGTATTAGCGCAATCCACTTATTGGGATGGGAATACTCTGTGCTTTTGAAGGACAGCCAAAACTTGTGAATGACAGGTGGCGACTGACAATGAGTCCACCCTTGCCTGTTGATCAAAATGGTCTATAGAAAAGGTTTGGCTGATGATGATGATGATTGGTCGCTGCTGCGTGGCTTGGATGCTCCTACTGGATGCAAGCAGTCAGGATATTGAGTAGGCTGCTTCGGGTTTGATATGCAATCAAATTGGTCAACGAAGTCTAGCATGGTTTTGCTCACGGAGAGTCAGCAGGCGCAAACTTGCAAAGCAGGTCGATGGTCTGGATTACCCCAAGACTCATTCACGTTCCTCCTTTTCCATCCACAGCTATCGCACAAGTATAGACAACCAAATCGCTATCTCTGAAATGGAAGATTGACCGAACTTGGTGCTGGCAAGTCGTGGCCAGATCGTGCCACACTTTTGGCCATGCCACCTCACCGATTCCAAACTTTTCTTCCCAATGTATTTATCACAGTCCTTGACTCCTAAATTAATTATAGTTTTTTGCTTCGGAACACATTATTCTTTTAAGGTGTATCAACCATTAACTAAGAGGACAACAAAGGAAAAGTGGCTATGCATTTTAAAAGGCCTGGGTGAGCAGTTACTAACAGGCACAATCTCTTGTTCCACGATGCTGATGGCGGCATGGTGAGGTTGTCGGGCTGCAGTCAAGCATGAGGCCGTGCCTCCTGCACTGCTACCAAGCAGCACAATCAATGACATGGCATAAAGTAGCCGATTGAACACATCCATTGGCATGAATCCCTTGGCTTAAGTTTGTAATACCATTAATCTTGATTGCTAGAAAATGACCGGTACATTTCATGGATCGTTTTCTGTTAATTTTCCGGTTTCGGCAGAGGAGAGAGCAGTGCGGATCCCAATGCCTTTGAAGATACAGCAAATAGTCAAATTGATTTCCTTCAAACTTACTCTGTATTTAGTGGAAACGCCACACCTGCATAAACTCGAATTTTCCAGTTTCTTCACTGCATCATGATGCAGTGGAAGCACACTCGGAGTAGTTATGTCACACGCATTCAAGTTAATGAATTTGTAACTTACGACAGAACGTCATCAGGAATGTAGAGCGAGTGAGATCATATTTAAGTGGGAAATACTTGAAACGGATGTCTAATTTGGGTCAGGGAAAAAAACGATGCAGAACTGATGGAAAGGTACGAATTCGCCTTACCAGGCGGTCGGTCTAATCAACGCACGTACGTCCCGACTGCAGGCTGTGCTACTTAAATGGCTTCAGCGAATTAAACTCTCGCTGGTTGTCTGCCTGAATTTAATTCATATTTAATTCCCATTCACAAGTTGTAGCCTCAGTAAAGCATTCTTCCGCATCAGTTCTTGCTTGTAATGCGTAGGCCTAATTCTAGTGCACACAGTTAGTCCTTCAGAGGTCCGCTGTAATTACCCTTGAGTAAAAATTGTCCCGATGGCCATCTTGTTAGCCACTTAAGGTCCCATCTGGTCAGTCAACCACGTTTGTAACATGAAGGCTTCCAGAAGCAAAGTGATGTGAGCTTAGCGAATTGGATCCCATAACAATGATGAGTCAGTCTTCTGTGAAGGCCCAAACACCAATCAAATGTGCGGCCTCTTGAATGTGCCTTCAAAGGAATGTTACCACTTGCAAGGACAGTCAGCTGGATGCGGCAAGAATAGCCCCAAGGTGGCCATGGACTCTTATGGCTTTGCGTGGAACTGTCAACTTTCCATCAGCACTTAAACTATCTTAGCGAAGTTACTTTCACCACACTATTCATGCAGGTAACTAGCATTTTTGCTAGAGAAGAGTAGCAGTCACTTTGCAGAAAATCCAAAATGTCTTGCTTGTCTGTCTACGAAGGTTTACCGTGGCTTACCAAGTAACTTTACAGCTGCATTTGCAGAACGCGCAGCATGCACTTTTGTTAGCAACTTGATCATTTGCGACTGCATTGTCGAACACTCGGCAGCGCAGCAGAGGACGACATATCAATTGCCGTTAATCACTGGACAACTAAAAGCTTCGTGTACATTGAGGTGATAAACTTTTAACAAAAACTGCATTTTCTTTCAATATAACCCAAAAGCACGCCATGAGCTGCAGATGCTATAACTAGGAAAAAGAATTGAACAAATTGCAAGCACATCCAGGAGACCATAAATGCGGCCAGTAAGAGAAATCAAATTGAAAAAAGCGAAACTGTTGTGCGTACAGGGCATTCATCACATTGGCCATTACATCGTTGCTCAGCGGCGTTACGAAGTCAAATCTGAGTGCAGTTGGTAATGCGACAAAATAACTACGGATGAGGAAGTGATTGATGTTAGTGGGTTAGTTCTTCGAAGCGCAATCTTTCCGAAAAATGAAGTAAACAGCTGTATTGCTTAGGCAGGATCAGATGATAACCTGAGCTTCACGATCTGTGCATTGGAGAAGGCGGTCACTATCCACAAAATTTCTGCTTCGCTTTGCACCACCCGCGACGCCTAAATGGGAAGTGCAAGACCAAGTTAGCTACATGCAATGCAACGGCACGACGTCGCCCAAAAAGTCGCATTAGAGAGATGCGTTCGCAAGTGCATAGCTAAAGGCCGGCTAGTAGTGCATTGAACACGAGTATCACGTGGAAGAGGTAGAGGCGAAGCGACTAGCATATGAAGACACATCTGAGTGCAGAGGTCAGTTTCAAAGAGAGCAGGAAGAAGCAAGGAAATGGAGTAGAGATGTCGAACATGCTTGTATAAGTGGAAGTGGGTACCGTGGAGTGAAATTGTGAAGGTTTCGGACAGCGGGCAGAAGTGGGCACTGTGGTCGGTGCAGAGGCCACAGTGTTGGTCGCCGTGTGCGCGGATGTGGGGATGGACGCAGCAGTTGTAAACAGCCGTGCTTGCGTCAATGCTTTGAACGCGCAGCAGGGGTTGCTCCCCGTTCAGAAACCACTTGCAACTGCTTAATAAATGATTAAACACCTGCACTTCGAAGGACGCCAATCTTTTCTTCCGAGCTTCCTTTTTAAACTAAGAGACCAGCCCTGGTAAATTCGAACTATTGCAGTATTTATGCCGATCCGCGCAATTGTCATTCGTTGTCAAGTGTCTTTTGCGCTCAGTACGAATACAAACCACTGTGACCCTCACTATGCACAATCAGGAATCGAGTTGGCATCGCTTCCCATCAAAAGGATAGTGCGTTTAGCCTTGCTCTTAGCCACGCACAAATACTCATCGAAGCCTTTGTAACATAGTAGTCTTGAGTAATGAGCGCAAAATCGTTCATTTGAATAGTCGCTAAGCTCCATACTCAATGGACATTGTCGCTAGTTTTGCATGACCTCAGGTACGTAAACATGTTATCTCCGATGAGCTGACAAGTTCCTTATCCAGCATCACTATCATGCTCCACGATGCGCCTTGCCTCCATCCCGTGTTCTTCCGAATGCTGCGATCATGAATACTTCTGCCTTCCAACTGATGCCAATTAGTTTCTATTCCAGTCACGCAATGGCCACATTGAGTCAGCCAATTAGGCTGTCCTCTGAGCTTAGTTGGCAGCCCCATTTCCTCCGTTCCCTAAACCAGTGTTGGCGTTCGGTCTTCGTTTGGTTCTAGAGATACCCAGGGTGCCATAATGGAAGCATTTAACAAGACTCTCTGCAAAAACGTATTTTAGTCAATAAGCCTGTGTTTTTATCTGTTTGAGCCCCAATTACTATCGACATTGAGGTGAGGGTTGCTAAAGAGAGTTTGTACATTTTTTTGTCTAAACTGTTAAGACTTCTAATTGGGATCGGATGGGCAAATCCCCGCAAAATCCCACCTCTTCTCCTTAGGACTGTACACAGAGTGTGATGTGGTGCAAATATCAGCAATGCCACATTTGTTGCCGTAAACGAGAACTACTTAAGACTGGGTGCCAACTGCCATGCTGCTTCCATTGCGGTGAAGCCCAGTGGAGCTCCCAACTATTAACTAGCAAACTTACTGAGCTCCTTTTCCCAATCCTAGTGGTGGTGATATCTCTCGTATTGTACAACGAAACGTAGACATTGCCAGTATTTAGGGAAACCATTTTTGATGAGAAATGAAATTACACCAGAATGGAGAGCGCACGCAATCGTTGGAGACAAGTTTTGGACAAATCTAAGGGTGCCTGGGTAGGCACCCTTGCGTGCACACATGCGATCGGTTTGGCCTGTGACTGGAATTGCTTCAAATGAAGAGCGAAATGCAAGATTTATTCAAAATATGCTTTATTAAAGAGTAAATAAAGAAAATTAACTTGCCTCACTTTTGTGAGAAAGCTATTTAAAAATGGATTGTAGCTTTTGCATCGCATTGAATTTACCTCCACCAATTCTTGCTCCAATCTCCGGTAATCTTAGCGTCCCATGCGAACGAAACCAATCCTTAGTAAAGAAAATTGCGATGGCACAGGATCCCTCAATGCCCATTTAGAAACAATAAGCATTAAGGCTTAGAAAAGGAATCCCATTCGTGGTTACTCGCAAAAGTTCTCATGTTTAGGCAACGGAACCAAGAATACCAAGGGTACAGAGGTGATGTCGTTTTTGCTCATGCTGTTTCAAAAACTCCTCAGAATGGCAGTTATCCTCTTTAAATTATGAATGAATGCTGTAAGGGATACACAAAGCGTATATTTGAGCAAGAAAAGCTGAGAGCCTATCGTTCTAGAGATGCACATTATTTATTCTGTTTTGATCAAAATTGCTTTGGATGGAGATTTGGCAGCTTACTTCCTCCAGTGCATTCGGACAGTGTCTTATCGCAGCAAAAGCTGGCAACTTTGGTGTGGTTAAGCCAAGAATTGCCTACGATTGCCAAGAAATGACGGCACAGCCACCGGTCAGCAGACTTCTGCACAATTTGCCCATATGAAGGATTAAAAGTGTGCCGTTTGCTTACAAATTCTCTCACTCGCATCCCTAGTTCACATGGCCGATGAAAAAAATATAATCGAGTGCGCAAGGTGAAAATTAGCATTATGGAGGGTCGGAATACGAAGTTTGTAGTCGTCGACGATTAGAGGTTGCGACTTCACTTCTCTTTTAGAAGATGTGCCCACCAAAGGACAGGATTTAGCCAACATTTAATCACTTCCTTATCTGCAGTGGCACTTGGGTGAACGGATTGTCCTTGACAGACGGGCTAGCCACCACGCCATGCCAACAGACCCGATAACTCTCTCTTCTGAACATCCATAGTGCCACAAAGCAGAAGCATAGCTGTCGCTCTTAACACAGTCGAATTTGAATTGTAACCTTCGACTTGAAGAACTTTGTTGGATTTGGTTATTTGGTGCATAGGACCCTGAATATCAAGATGGGATGGCACACAAAGTAGACATCATATCTTCCTATGATAACGCCAACCCTGATTTTGTTCTAGGGTATGGAGTACGTGGATGGGCCACGTCTCGCTCCATCCCCTTCACCGCACTCCATCACTTGGAGGACTTGTGGGAAAAAAGGTGGCATGGCGAAAGATCATTTATGTGCACGAAGTGGGTGAAGTTGAGAGATGAGGACTCACAGCTACTTGCTAGCTACCAGTCGTACCCCTTTGTGCCCAGCTTACAAATCAAATACGGTAATGTTGATGATTAGTAAACAGAATCATCGGGCCTCTTGACATGGCCTGGTGGTTAGGCCGGATGGCAGGAGCAATCCCTTCACTAAAGTGCCGCTACAGCCAAACAAAAATTAAATAACAGTTTGACTCCTATCCTTCCTTTAGCGCGTCTTTTGAAAGAGAGGTGGAAGCGCAAGTTTAATCGTCTACGACAACAAAGGCCATCTTACAAGCCCTCTGAGTGCTATTCCTCGCCTTTTGTCAAAGACAATAAATTTTCCTCAATCCAATCAATCTTCTCGCCCTTGTCATCTCGTACTCGGTATTTGTCCTCCTGTGTTAGTGGGTCACATTGCATTTGGTGGTGAGACAACAAATATGGTCAGTCCGTTGGCCACAACTCATGACTGCATTAAATACATGCTAGTAGTTTTAAAAGGAGACAGAAAGCATGACAAACTTGCCTCTTTGTGAGTGAGATTTGCGTTTTATGAGCTACGCAATCAACTAGGTACAAATCAGACGTGCGCTAATGAAGATGCTCTACAGAGCATTGCAACCAACTGCGAAGCCGAGCGACCTGTACTTCATGGTGGCTCGGAGATCCGCGGTGATCATCACGTGGGGTTCGATGCACTAAACTTGCCAAAACTTCAAGTTACGCTTGTGCCCGCCTCTCAGCACAACAACCTTGGTTGACAAAGGCGGAACGAGCATGACAGGCAAAGATTGGTTCGTTAAATCACAGTAAATGTTTCAAACACCAGATGCCCAAATCTACCTCATTCAAACAACTCATCCCCACATTCATTCATCGACCCACGCATTTAGTCTCGAGTGGTGAGCGTCAACGTCGATCTCAAGCCTGCCTTGAAGGCAAAAGTGCGTCATTTCACCGTGTGCCAACAATCCAGCAACAGCTATCTGCGCGACTGCAGTCGGAATCCGTTTCCGTGAAATTACCTTACCACAGCATTACCTTTCGAAGTCTTAACAGAAACTTCCTGTTGTGCTCACCTCACCGAAACGGTAGACAACAAAAACATTTCAAGGCATCCTATTATTTCGTGAGATATACCAGTTTTAAATGTATCACGCACTGAAAGTAATGGTAAGAAGTAACTTCTTTAGAAGGCAAAACAGCTTCTCTAACGCCGGCATGGGGTCGGAGAAAATTCCCTCCTACAATTTAAGACAAATTTTCCAGCATTCGTTCAACGTGATGAACTCCCTGTCATAAATCACAAAGAGTGTTTATGAACTGCTTCGAGTTGGTACTAAATAAGTCATTTAATGAAGAGTTCAGGTTGACAATCTTACGGCTGGTTTCCGGTCGGCAGCGTATTCTGCAAAGCAAAGTAAGGCAAAGCACGTGATCCAGCAAACACTGATTACAACAACTAAGCGTGGCAACAGGAAGGTTTAGTGCTGATTATTTTATCAACTAACAAGACAGTTTTTAAAGCGCATCGTTAAATCCAAATCATCGTGCCTTTAATGTGGCGGCATAATCAGAGGTATTTACAACGACCCACGTAGGTAAGCTGTGCCGCAAGCAGACGCCTTAGATTGCATCCAGCAAAGTAACAAGAGCAAAGGGAATGTAGGACAATGTGTTAACTCACGACTGCACTCTGCCACTTCCGGTGATGTTCCTAGGAACAAATATGGTTTCAGTGCTCTGCCACTCATCACCTTTATGCACGACTTCTGCCGCTTGCAATCTCTCGTACAATTTTAAAAGGATGCTACGCTGAGAGTACCAGAGTTAACAAGACAGTTAAAGCGGACCTTGCTAGTCCTACTCACCACTCTGCAGGTAGTCGACGGACACAACCAAAGCTGTGCTATTGCCAGTGAAAGTGAAACGGTCATGGGTTTTGTTAGCTGTCACAGGGAAAACTCCACGGAATAGTCGCAAATCCTGCATCTTTCACCAGCTCAGCTGAAACACCCAAAATGAAGCAACAAATAGCAGCAGATTCTTTGATTTGTCAAACGGCATTATAAGTGACGAGAGAGGGAAGGTATGGATTGGTAAGTGGGCCTCTGAGCTTTCAATCAACTCACCGCAGGCAGGGTTTTCATTGATCACAAGCTTGGTTCCCAACCACGAGCATTGGGGCACTGCGTTGATGTAAAATACGACCTGTTTTGGATGTAACCATTATTAAGAACAAAGTCATCATGGCAGCGCGTATCAACAGCATGTCAGACGTGAATGCGGGAGAGATCTAACGAGACAAATTGCACTTCCAACTATTGTTGCGCTAGCGTTTAAGTTAACCAGGATGAGGATTGGCGAGTAAGAATGCTCAGATCGGACTGAGGATCTAGGATTACCGGCGATATTGTGTCCGCGCCTCCAACGCCGAAGCTAACTTCGAACGACTCCAAGTCTTTGACGAAACGCGAGAGAGGGAACGACGTGTTCACGTCAACTTCGCCTGTCAGTAGACACACACAACACACAATACATTGGCAACAACACCTTCTGCACACACTCAAAAATCTTAGCTTTGGACTCTGCCAAAATATGCGTCCCATGCGACAAGTGTAATAACCATGCTAACCGACTCGAAGCCTGCTACAGACCCCGACTGCCACCAATTTATGCTGCATTTTACCTACTTATTTGCCATTGTTTCTTTCAAACAGACGAAATCGATGAGGACACATGAAGGAGCAAAATTACCTGGAGCGGGCTTCGGAAATTTGCATTTAGGTGCGAAAAATGTCGTTGAAGATATGCCAGCATTGGGTCTGACATTGGTCAACACCAAGACCTGCTGCGCTAGCACGTCGTTCAGGGTGATTGTAGCATTATCTAGCGCAAACGAATGAATGCATTAGCTGCGCATCTTGTCCTAATTGCGGTTTGTTCAATAGCTACGTGGAATGCACATCGTTCATTGCACTGGCTTAGCACGCTAACAATTTAGTTGGCTTGCTCTATCCCCCGATGTGGACTGTTTAAGCATACAATATTCTGCGTGTGCTCAAGGCAAACTATTGCAGAGATCAAAGAAGAGTTGGAGTCTGCCGACAGAACTATCGGTTACGTTTCATTTGCTTTGCACTGAAAGTGCGGTTCAACTAGAATGAAATAACTTACTTTTGTCCTTCTTGCAGGGCTTGCCCAATTCCTGCTTTCCGTTGACGATGCATTTTCCGTTTTTAATCACCATTGGACTGGCCACTGAATCGCCTTTAATCGTCGCCTTCTGCAAAGGAATGTGGCAAAGGCGGAAAAGCATGCTTAATCATCCACATGTTTGCAAGTCGGATGTACTGTTAATGCTGATCCACCATTAATGTGAATGCTTGGCTATCTTCGCTAAGTCAAAGCCGGCATTTGACTGCTTTACTATAGTGACGTACTTCCAATCCTGTGTATGCTCATGAATCCACATTGGTCAACTTACGAAATAGCCTTCATACTGATAAAACATGGTGTCCGATGGTCCTAAGTCCTTCGTGACTACCCTTGATCCCTACAGAGATGGAGTACTTGCGCCTTTAAAGTACAAAAAGCTTCCCTTAATGCAAATGGTTGTAAATATTTTTGCGAATTTCAATCTACCAAGCCTTGAAGTACGCTAGCAAATGCAACACGAGATTCCATGATTGGCAAAGGTGTGCAGTACGAATGTCGTCTTCATTGCCTGCTTGGAAGCAGTGCAAAAAATAAAACTTAGTGCTAGCACTCAACGTGAAGCGATGAAGGCGTACCTGAGCAGTAGGCAACGAGAACGAGAAGTGCAACGATTCTCATCGTTTCTCCGTTGATGGCTAGCGAAGGGCTTCGTGTGTATTTATAAGGCAGAAGATCATGTCACATGGCAACGATTGATGCGTGTGCTGAAGGTGAGATGACCCTCAACACTGACCTCTACAACTGCTCGCATCATCGACGCGTGTGTTTGGGCTCAGTGTAGACATTGGCACACGGCAAAAACCCTCAACCGCACTGAATTTTTATACTCATGAGGGAGTCCTTCCACGCCTGCGGGTGCGAATTGTCTCAAATCGGTTCATTTCGCGGATTCGCGTACTGTCTGTACTACAGCCAGCAGTTCTCGAATGCAATTCTCTACTTTCTATAAATTAACAAACTCAGCTTCGCGAAGACACCCGAGACCCTTTTGCTTGCACCTTAGTGTATTTTGGGAGGTGTTCGCGGGCACAATTTATTGAGTGGTTTGGTAATTGGCTTCGTGTTATGTGCTTGCTTGAATCTACTATTGGGGCGCAAATTGGTGGATGTCTTTGACTTAGCGACCGGGAAGGAGCGGCATATTCTCGAGGAGACGTTGGCCATGAGCAATCAGTAAACAGCTGCAGCGCTAAATGCGGTCTTCTCATTAGCCACTTAAGCAAAGTATGGACGTGAATTCCAAGACTGCATAAATTATGGAGTGAGATGTGGTGCTGGGTGATTTTGTTCCTGCTTTTTCTGCAAAAGCGCCTTTGAGCACTTGAGAAGAGCAGAGTGGAGGACACAGTTGCTGCGATTGGCCAATGGTGGCAGCCACCATGAGCAATGCATCTGCACTAGTAAGAATAAAAAGGAATGGAAAGGGATGTGTGCCAAATTTGCATTCGACTGATTTTACTCACAACTATGGTGGTTTGTCCGAAAAGGCGTTTGCTAGCTCGTCTATTACTTTGGTTAAGCAGATTTTTTCCTCACCCAACACTGTGTTTACTATGCGTTTTACGATCTTCAGCTCACTGAGCAACCCTTACTTGCCCCAACTAAAGGGCTGCCCCATTTCAAGTAGAAGTTATTCCTGTGTTTGGGAAGCGCAGCACTGGGTGACTTCGCCGTCCTCAGGTTGTACCCAAAAAACATTGCTATCATAACCATCTTAAAGCCAAACCTTTTGACCTCTGATTGATTTGGCCTTTGTAGGAAGGCTTCATTCCATTGTAATGATTCCCTTGAAAGTGAGGTCAGAGGGGTCTCAAGAGCTCTATATCTTGATTGCACCCGAGAAATCAAATTGCTGTGTTGCCCTACCAGAGCTTCTAGTCGAATGCCAGAAGTAACTGCTAGAGCTGCCACATGTCATGTTCTCCAAATAAAGCCAAACGTAACTCAGGGCAAAAACTGCTTGTGCCAAGTGCTGTTGGTCCAGTACAGTCACGTCCACATTAATCTTTGCCGTCAAATGGGCGGTCACCTGTGCGCGCCAAAAAGAGCTCTGCAAAAGCATTACAGGACAGATCTTCGTGGCGTAATTTTTCCATTAGGAGAAGCATGTGCGAGTTGAGGAATGAGAGGAAGTGATTAAGAGGTATGCTAAATGTGCAATCATGCGACTCCTAATGCTACACATTTCTTCACTATACTTTGTCCATTCGCTGTATCAATGGTGGACACTGAGCCACACAAGCAGTCAGTTGAAGTCGACTCTTCATCCTTTCCTCGCAACTCCAGTAGGGCTTTTACACTGCGTTACTTCTTATTTATCAATTTCTTTGCTCATCGAAGTTTAATTAATGTAAGACCGTGGTGGACTCATTCTTTTGGTGATTGGAATCAAATTTGTTGCACCAAAAGAGCACGAGATAGCATCATATGATGCTTACCATGTCACAAATTGATGGGACCGGGTCGGCTGCAGCTCCGTGCATTGACCGTGATATTTGGTTGAATAAGCACAATCTTGCTGTCAGCTATCAAATCAGCTGTACTTTCCAGGTCAATCACACCGTAAGATTGAGTTGGCTGCAAAAGATCACTTCTTTTCTTCTCTTTCGCAAAGTCAAACCATCTTTTAGATGGCTGCATCCAAATTGCTAGAAGAAAATTTGACTTTCTTGCCTCACGTAAGTTCTGCGTTCATCAAAAATTCTTTGAGACACTTTCGTTAAATGTAAGAGAATGAACGATTTTGATAGTGAAGGCCGTCAATGCGGGGGATGCAAGCAGACTCTCATTAGTCGACGCCTGGGCCTTTACATCCGTGCATCAGGGAGTGGAGCAAAACTGACTGCCTTCCATATGCTAACCGAAGCTTAACACTTTATTTCCTGCAAAACTTAAAGAAGGGGCAGGACGCTTGAAGTCGTGTTCGTGATCACCTTAATTATCTTCTACTCCTGATTATAAGAAATGGAAATGTTCCGAATACACAAAACTTCTTCAATTTTAAGCTCTTATCTTTGGTTCATTCAGATTGTCTAGTGAGATGTTGCTCTAAACCTCACTCACGGCGTTGTCACAGCTGTATGCTGTTCTGTTTATTTAATATGCGCCTGACTGTTCAATGTGGGGTGCCTCGACAGGACGCACCCATGCTAATTTTTTCCAGATTTAGAGACTGGCTGAGACAAAGATTGACATGTCTTTTTCTCAACGCCAACACTAACACTCAGATGGCCTGGTATGCTCGCACACGGTGCAAATCTACGCACCCTAGTAGCAAATATGTGGAGAGGGACCATCAATTCCTCTTGTATCGGGGAGCAGACATTTTCGGATGTGATGAGGTAGATAGTAAGAAGGTTTCGGGCACTTCACACCTCATCACTTCCTACATTGTAGACATCGATGATAGTCAAAAGAGGCAGTCCTACAGAAGCATTCTGCGGAAGAGCAGAGCTTAAGGGCTCAGTTTTACATGGCAGTGCTCCTTTCGAATATCCAAAATTCACACAAAATAGCATAATTTTATGCGCAGGTTCAAACGCAGCGTCACAACTCTAATCTGCAGAAAGATTTACAGTTCAGGTCCCAAATTTTGTGCAGAAACTAGACTACAGCTGCATGGTGCAGCACCATGCGACTTCACTTGTCCAACAACCAACTCAATCGTGCGGCGTTAGGCACCGAGAATGAATCGTAGAATTGACAGCTGACAGCAATGTTGTGCTCACCTAACTGATTGTCACGGTCAATGCGCTGAGCTTCAGCCCAGCCAATCCCACCAAATTGTGTCATGGTGCTCCTGCAACGCGAGTGAGCATCACGTGAAGCCCGCCGCGCTTCATCTTGTGCAAATGACATGATTTCAATCAGCGGAGTGAGCGAATCCACTAAAGCCCTACATTAGAGCGCCTTTGATTATCAAAGTAATCTGTGCTCACCTATGTGTTCTCATTGATTTCGTCTGTTTAGAAAAGGCAGTAGCAAATGGTTAATAAAGTGCAGCGATCAAAGCTTGACTATTTTGTCGCCAAACTTGAACCCATTTGAGCCTTCATTGTTAGTCTACAAGTATACTCCAGCTAGCGTTTTTGACGCTGCCGGCATAACTGAAGTAATCGCCTTCTAAATCATATTAATATTCGTGCCCTTCAGATTAATCATTCCACCCATTTACAAGGGTGGCTTTTACATTGGCGAGTCATGATGTCAGGTTATATTTGCCGCGACAGCATAGCTCGCAAAGTTGTTCATCATTCGTATGACTGCAATTGTAAAAGAGTCTATAAATTTTTACATTTGCTTAGCTGAAAACAGAGTCGACTTCGAAATGCCTAGCGCAACCGGAATGTGTGTGATCTGCTTAAGACGTCATTTTGACATAGCAATCTGTTAAAAATTCTCGAGCATTTGCAAACAGAAAGTAACGTATTCTCTAGCACTAGCAAAATGAAGAGCACTTTTGCACGAAGTGCAGGCAAATGCACTATTCTTACCATGGCCGTCTACATTGATAGAGATGCTCCAATGCAAAGTGGTAATGCTGCAATTCTACTGACGGCATAGAACAAGTATTAGCTTAACACAGTAGGCAACCTTCATTGTACATTTTCGAGCATCAGAACAAGCTTTCGAACGAGGCATCAAGTTCCAACTGCCGAAGAGTTGAATGTGTTTCGATAAGCTAGGTGGTACCACTAAAAAGGCACCTAAAGCCGAGAGCAAATCCAAACTAACAGTAAACACCATTTCGTAATAAGCAAATCAGAAAATATTTGCATTGATAACGATGTGGAAAGACTACTTAGATTTGTTATATCATAAGTTGTTCGAATTCAACAAAAAGTCAGGGTGGTGCATTCCCACAGGGGTTGGAGCAATGCTTCGCCAATCTGTGCAAGACTAATCACACCCAGCACAACATTTATATGATGCAGCAATTGATCCCTTTTCTTCATCTCTGACAGATTAGTTTGGGTAAGAATCTTTGCACATGAATTGAAAGAATGAAGCAAGTGAGACGGATGAGGGTTGCATGCAGAGGCTCGAGGCTTGAGACGTGCTTGCACATGCTGCTGTGCAGCATCCATCGAAGACAACTTAAGTCAAGGCGAAGTCACTGAATGCGTGTGCGTTAGCTATGTTGGTGTGTGGAAGGTATGTTTGCATCTTCTCGGTGGACATAAGCATCTTTCGTGTCACGGCATCGAAAACTGTCTGACTTGCTTCTCTGAGCAAATAATTTGAAAAAAATGTAAAATTATAGAGTGCATGCAACAAACGAAGCGGCATGAACCTGTTGGTGCAGCATCAAGTTCCTTTGATGACCTTTTCAGTAGTCTGCACCTAGCACAATGCAAAAGTTAAGTTGTAGACCATGTAAGCTCTTACTCTTTCCGCATCTCGTCTGCCTAAATCCAAAATGCGAACCAACGTATTGCTGAAGCAAATACATTACTGGCAAGCCCAGAGGCGCCAATGCAACCTCTCTTTAGCTACAGCCCTGCGATTCCACTTACTCGTCTTGTAGCCCATTCAAACAGGTGGCCGTCTTGGCAACTTAAAGAAAGAAAGTGGAATCAAAGCAGCCAATGCTCTCAATTAGAAATGGTTTAGCAGAGACTCAAGGAGGCAGCAAATGGCGGAAGTTGGT